>JAQZBX010103483.1:0-11051 GCA_029593785.1 Cabassous unicinctus | reverse complement strand
CAGCAGCACAAGCAGCAAGGGGGGGATAAATAAAAAAATTAAATAAATAAATCTTCAAAAAAAAAAAAAGGAATTAGTATGAGTAGCTGTTCAAGGATTATGAGTAAATACAGACATATAAAGACATATTGCAAGAACTATATTGATTTCAATAATAGAGATATATTCAAAATTTTGTAGTAGCAGAGATTAAATATCTGTGACAGCCAGAGCAGTCAGAGAGAATTTGGCATCTGAATCCAAAATCAAAGGAAAAGAAAAATCATTGAATTCAGTTTTTGAGCACTCTAACAAATTATGAGTCTGAAAATTGCATACTTACAGTTATTGCCTCATTCAATCTTCCCCAAAAGTCATCATGACTAGTTTTCCTGTGAGAAGGGGCAGGTAAATAAGGACATGGGAACGAGAAGGGCATAATCTTTTTGGGAAATGAGCAAATTGTTTAATATATTTACAACATCTTGTGTTTTGAATTGAGAAGAAGACAACTGGGACCAGGTAGTGACATCTTATGCTTGCTTGTTCGGTATTTTCTTTTCTTTTAATCCTGGAAACAATGCAGTGTTATTGAATTATAATAAGCAGGAGAGTAACATTAAAAGATTTATTATTTAAAAAGTAATTCTGAAAAATAACAAGATAACCTAGTTCGCCCATGATATAAGCAAAATTGAAAAAAAAATGGCAGTATCAAGTTTTGACAGGGTTGTGAAGTAAAGGTTGCTCTCAAACACTGCTACAGAACATGAATTTTAGCTGCCACTTTGGACCGCAATAGAATGCACCTAATTAAATGGAAAGTATGCATACCTTGTGACCCACCAGTTTCTCTTCTGAATATCCACCCTAAAATAAATCTGGTATAAGTGTAAAAGAAGACATATACTATGATATCTCATGCAATATTATTTTTAATAGTCAAATATAGATACAATCAAAATATGCCATTCACATGGAGAAAGGGATAGGTAAAGTGGGCTATGATTAGAATTTGAAATGCTATTGAGCAATTGAGACTTTCAAATGTATATCTGAAAAATAGAAAACATAATATTGATTGAAAATCAAGATTAAAGCAGCATTTTTATTTGTATGAATAAATATATATAATGAAATAAAAAATACATGGCAAACTCATAACACTTTTTGCACCTGAGTGACTGGAAGAGAAATGGAACTTGTGATGATAATTAAAAGCTTGTAACATTCCATTTCTTCAATAAAAGCCTGAACAAAAATGAAAATACAAGAAAAACATGAAAAATTCTTAACTTTTGTTAATTATTTGGATGAAAATATAAGTGTTAGTCATATTAATCTTTAAATTTTGATATAATAAAGAAAAGTTAATCACAACAGAATTGTGGTATGAGAAAAGCCAAAATACAAAGAGATTAAATATGTGACTATTGCAATTGTCAGTTGATAGATAATACAGGAGTGAAAGAAAATACTAGCAGTAAGGAAGACAGTATTAGAATACTGGGGAAATGGAGCTGCCATTAACTGAATTTAGACACAGAGCATAGAAAATAGGTTTGGAGGTGGACGTTTGAAGAGTTCAGTTTGGGCAATAAGGAGTTTTATATACACAGAGTTATCAAAATGAAGAAATAGTCATAATAAAATCTGAAACTTAAGATACTAAAAAGAAAATGGAGATATACAATTAGTAGTCATAAGGATAAATTGATAGTGTAGTCTAAGGAGAGTACAGATATTGAGAACAAAAGTAGGCTCATGACATAATTCTAGAAATGCTAACATTTAGGGGAAGGAGAATAATGAAAACTACTTTTAAAATAATTTAAAAATAGTTCAGTAAGTAAGGAAAATGTTGAAAGAAGTGGTCTACTTTAAGAACTTCTCTAAAAGATTAAATAGAAAGATGAGTGAAAAAGCCAATGAAATGACCATTATACAATTTTTGGTGAAAGCCTCAGGTGGAACAGAAAGAAATGAGAAGATAAACATTTAGGAAATGAATGAAGTTATTTGTGTCACTAAAGCACAAGTTAGTAAATATTTAAGGGGTGCATGAAGACCTTAACTGGGATAATCCAGCTCAGGACATTTTATAATTGTCTGTGCTTTGAAATATAACAATGTGATAAAGGTTGTTACTGTATAATAAAATGCCCTCCCCAGAAACCTCCAAACTTTCATCAGAAAAAAAAGCTGTTGTTATTAGTTTCTGATGAACTATCCTAGAAAACCTCCTGGAAACTTCATAAAGTACATTTTCTATAAATCATAAATTTTAAATTAAACAATAACTGCACATGTTTGGCCAGATTATTAATTATCTTAATATCAAATCATAATATTCCCACAAAAGTAATTTGAGTGAAAGACATCACAGAAAAACAGTATGCAATACCACAAAATATTTATTAATATAACCTTGTAATTCTTTAAAGGTACATTGTATGTGATTTGCATTTTCAAGAACTAAAGATTGCATTTATTGAAGAGTATATACTCTCTTATACAAATATTTCATCTTTTTAATTCTTCTAAATTGAATCAAAGGGAATACCTTTTTAAGATAAGTTTTCATATCATGTTATGAGCCAAATCATATTATGCCTACCTGCTGTTTTAAAGTCAATATTTTAAGAGCTGGTACTGAAATAAGTATATACAAAGACGTATCAAGAGCTTGGAAAAACAAACAAACATATAGTTCATTTAAGCAAATAGTCAAATTGCATCTTTTAAGGGATTACTGCTTTAAACTCAGAATACATTCAAATTTCTTTTCTGAAAGAAGTTTTCTATGACCTATCCTTATCAAGCTTTCAACAAATCCAAAAGGGATTTTTTGGTCTTCAAATTCTACAAACCCTCATCATCATACAACATTGCTCCTATCTCCACTATTTAAGTTTATTTCTGTCGTTTCCTATTTCCTTCCTTCTTACCAATTATTTCCCTTTTCTTTTGAAGCAGCTTTATTGAGGTGAGGTATAATTTCACACACACACACATACACACACACATATGCAGAAAAACACCACCACAATTGGGCTAAAGAACAGAAAACATATAAACCAACCAAAAGTTTTCTTCTGACACTTCATAATCCCTCTTTCTGAACCTTCCCCATCTGAAGCCATCCCAAGGAATTGCTGTTCTACATTCTATCCCTTTAAATTAGTTTGGATTTTCTATAATTTTCTAGAAATATAATCATACCATATGTTTTCTCATTGTCTGACTTCTTTCTCTCAGGATAATTATTTTGAGATTCATTCGTGTTGTATATATCAACCATTCAATCTTATTTAGCACTGACTTCATTCCTTTTTATTACTGAAGGATATACCATAATTTCTTTATGTCCATACATATGCTGTTGGACATTTGCATTGTTTCCAGTTTGGGTCTTTCATGAGTAAAGATACCATGAACAATCCTGTACACATCTGTGTAAAGACAAATGCTTTCTTTTGTCTTTGGTAAATATCTAGAGTAAAATGGCTAGCTCGTATGATAGGTGGTTTCTAACTTTTCAAGAAACTGCAAACAGTGATTCTACCATTTACATTCCAATTAGCAGTGAATGAGCATTCCAGTTGTTCAATATCCTTGACTACATTTGGAATGGTCAGCCTTTTTATAGCATTCTAATAGGTGAGTACTATAATAGTAACCCATTTTGGTTTTAATTTATATTTTCCCATCTAATGAGATTGAGTATGTATTAATGAAGTTTTTTTCCGCTATCTTATTTGATAAAATGTCTGTTCATATTTTTCCATTGGGTTGTTTTCTTATATTTAATTTTGTGGGGTTCCATTTATCTTGGATTTTATGTATGTAATAAGTCCTTTATTAGATATATGCTTTGAAAAGATTTTCTTCAAGTTTATAGCAGGTATTTTTATTCTCTTAGTGCCCTTTGAGAAAATATCCTAATTTTCAAAAAGTCCAATTTTTCATGATTTCTTTTATGGATTGTACTCTTCTTGTTTTATCGAAAATATTTGCCTAATGCAAGGACACAAAAATGTTCTCCTTTATTTTTCCCATTAGTTTTATAGTTTTAGGTGTTATATTTAGATCCATGATCCATTTTGATTTAAGTTTTGAATATGATATTATTGAAGTTAATTGTTTTTACATATGGATATCCAATTCTTCAGCACCATTTATTCTTTCTCCACTAAACTGCTTTACACATTGTCAAAATCAATTGATGATATATGTTTGGGTTTCTTTCTGGAATCTATCCTGTTCCATTAATCCATTTTTCTATCTTTGACAAAAATATCACACTTTCTTGATTATTGAAGTTTTATAATGAATCTTGAAGTCAGGTAATAGAAGGCCTCGAAGTCGGTTAGTCAATTTCTACCCAAAAAAAAGTTTGCTAGAACATTGATAAGGTGTGTATTGATCAATTTGGGCAAAATTGACACCTAAAAATATTGAGTCTTTAATATGTAAACATTGTTTATTTCTCAATTTATTTAGTTTTTCCTTAATTTCTCTCAGCAGTAGTTTTCAGTGTGCATGTTGTGCACATATTGTGTTAGAATTATCCCTAAAAATTCTATTTTTGATGTTATAAAAAATGATATTTTCTTAATGTCAATTTCCAATTGTTTGTTCCTAGCATATACAAATAAAACTGTTATCTGTACATTTTTGTATACCAATCTTATATCTTGCAATCCTGCTAAACTTTTTTATTTTTATTAGCTTTTTTGTAGATACCATGAAATTTTCTATATAGACAACAATGCCATTGTCAAATAAAAAGAATTTTAATTCTTCTTTTCCAATCTTGATGCTTTTTATATTTTTTACTTCTCTTGTTGCACTGGCTAGAAACTCCAGGAAAATTCTGAGTTGAAGTGGTAACCTTATTCCTGAAATCATTCAGTTCTTCATGATGGTAGCCAGACTTTAATTTAGCCCCAAATGATCCTTGATTCCTGGCATTCACACACATATATAATTTCCTTATATATTTCATAAAGTGTGGTTTATCTTTATGCCAAATCTTGATTTCACGCTGTTTAATATGAGAACTTGAGCCAGAACTATCTGGCTAAGCCACTCTAGGATGCCTGACCCATAGAAATTGTGAAATAATAAATGTTGTTTTAATCTGCTAAATTAAGAAATAATTTCTTGCACAGAAGTAAGTAACTAATACAGATTTTGGAAGCTGAAAATAAGGTGCTAGCATAACAGAAACCTGGAATGTGGGAAGGGCTTTGAACAGCTTAGTAGACTTTCAGCCAATATTGCCTTAAAAGAGCTGTTGATAGAAGATTCACAGTCTTTGATAAAGTTGCAGGAAATTGAGCTATTATTGGAAACTTGAGAAGGGAGATGCTTGTTATTTACAGAGCATTTAGCAACACCATCACCAATAGTTAGATGGGAAATACAAAAAGTACTGAAAATATTGTGTAATCTTATTAGGGAAATTTTCAACCAGAGTGTTGAAAGTAACTTCTTGTTATTTTTTGTTAGTTATAGGAGCACATGAAAGAAGATTAACTAAATGAAGGATCTGAAAATAAAAGAATCAGAATTTGAATGCTTGAAAATTCTCAACATGTCTGGATGGCAAAAGATAGTAAAATGAACAAATGGTTTCAGAAAAGATCTGATCTAGGGCACTGCCAGGAAAATGTAGTCCAAATATGAAGAAAGATCAAAGGACACATGTCAAAGTATGTTCAGTCAGACTGCAGTCCTCCTTAGGTGATCAAATACTGCCTCACAGATCCTCTCAGGATATTTGTGAATATTGCCCCTCAGCAGTTTTATTAGACCCTAAGCTAGAGAAAAGCTTATGTGGAAAAGAACTGGTTTTGGGTGGCTTTCTAATGGAATAAATTCCAACAAGATACACTGGATACCCAGAAATTTTTAAAGAGAGCTAGATTTGAAGAAGCTCCACCAGCTTGGATTGAAATAGAAAGAGTAAAAAATTTTAAAAAAGGTCTTTGGACTCCACCAACCCCATACTTCTATACATATGAAGCGGGCTAAAAAAATATCACTCAGTTGCTAGTACCTGTTAATTATTTTTAAAAGGATGGCTGACTCAGAGGACCAAATCATGACCCCAGAGGGCAGAGCTGAAACCTATAGAGAAATAGTCCCAGCCTTGAGACCTAATCAAAGAACTTCTAACAATTGCCTGGCTAGATTTCAGAATTACTAAGGAACAGTGACTCATTTGTGCTTCCCTCACTCGTACCACCCCTCCCTGACACCGTCCCCTCCCCCCATTTTTTTTTTTTAACACAAATGCTTATAAAAGCTATCCTATGCCTATTCTACCATTATACATTGGGTTTGTGGGGGGAAAAGAACTTATCTTTACAACTTCACAAAGCTAAAGACCAAGAGTAAATGTTTTCAAGGAGCTGTACTTAAGGAACTATACCAACAGAGCTTCATCCACATTTGGAACTGATTTAAATGATAAGATTCTGAATTTTGAGCTGATGCAATAATGAGATGAGATTTGGGGGAGGGGGAGCTTTGGAAGAAGGTGAACACATTTTGTATATGGGGAGTGTATTAGTCAGTCAAAGGGGTGCTGATGCAAAATACCAGAAATCGGTTGATCTTTATAAAGGGTATTTATTTGGGGTAGAAGTCCATAGTTACCAGGCCATAAAGCATAAGTTACTTCCTTCACCAAAGTCCATTGCCTCTTTTGGAGCAAGACAGCAAGACGTTTGCCAGGGTTCAGGCTTCTTGGGTTCCTCTCTTCCTGGGGCTGCATTTCTCTCCGGGCTTAGCTCCTCTGTTTCCTCCACAAGGTCAGCTGTAGACTATGAGGCTCCCTAGGCTCTGCTTCTCTCCACAAGGCCAGCTGTGAACTCTCAGGTGAATGGCTCATCTCTATCCCAGGGCCTTCTCTCCTTCCTCACCAGAACTCCAACATCAAAACTGCTTCAACACTGTTCTTTGCCATGCCTTTTATATTTGATTCCTGCCCCACCAAGGGGTGGGGCTCAACGTCCTACTGACATGGCCCAGTTAACGCCCTAATCATAACTTAATCATGCCCAGATTAGCAGACCAGTTTATAAGCATGATCCAGTATCTATTTTTGGAATTCATAATTACATCAAACTTCCAAACTGCTACAGGGAGTATGAAAATAATTGTGGTCAAAGGATTGACTATGGTAGTTTTAAAAATATGTCCACAAATTCTTTGAATAGCTGGACTTCAAGAGGCAAAGCTTCATTCCACTGCCCTCAAATGTGAACTGAACTTGCATCTAAATAATAGAATGTGGCAGATGTGATGTCAAGACACTTAAGAGATTAGTTTATAAAAAGACTACTGTTTCCAGGTCACATTCCTCTCTCTCCTTCACATGGCGAGGAACTAAGGACTCCTACCATCAGAGTTACTTTGGAAGTATTCATAGATTTCAGCTCTGCCTAGCAGCTAACTGGAACATCATGAGATATCCTGAGCTAAAACCACCTAGCTAAGCTGCTCCCAGATTGCACACTGTTTTAGTTTCCTAGGCTGCTTAAAGCAATATAACATTAAATGGTTCAGCTTGAACAACGAGAACTTATTCACTTATGGCTAGAGTCTGGGAAAATTTCTAAATCAAGTCATCATCAAAATGATGCTTTCATCCCAAAGATCAACTGCCCTTGATCCTCAGCTCCTCTGCTACATGGCAAGGCACGTGGCAATGTCTGCAGGTCTCTCCCTTCTCTTCCAGATTTCGTTGCTTACGCTTCTTGCTTCTGTGGCTTCCTCTCTTTCTCTTTCTGTGTTCATCCCTTTTATAAAGGACTCCAGTAAGAAGATAAGACCTACCGTGGGCCAAGCCTTAAATGACGTAACCTCATCAAAAAGGTCTTATTTGTATTAGGTTTACACCCACAGGTATGTATGAGCTTTAAAAGCATGACTTTCTGGGGTACATACTGTTCCAAACTACTACACATACCCTTCCAAAACTGTGTGAAATAAATGTGTTTTAAGCAGTTAAATTTTGGGGTAATTGGCACAGCAAAAGATAACCCATACATTTACCATTAAGTATGCTATTTTCAGTAGGTTATTTGTAGATAATTTTCCTAGGTTAAGGGAGTACCATTATATTCTTCATTTGTTGCTAGTTCTTTTTATTAGGAATGGATGATGGGTTTTGTAAAATAATCTTTATGCATCTATTGACATGATCCTATGGTTTGTTCTCTTTAGTCTGTTAATATGATGAATCACACATTGATTTTCAAATACCTAAATAACCTAGAATCCCTGGAAGGTATTCGACTTAGTAAATTGTATTATCCTTTTTTATATTTTGTTGGATTCAGTTTGCTAAAATTTTTATACAAATATTGGTTAGTAATTATCTTTACTTGCAACATCTTTTTTTGTTTCTTTGTTTCAGTTTTGGTATCAGAGCAACGCTGGCCTCATAGATTTAGTTGGGAAATATTCCCTCTTCCTCGGTTTTCTGGTAGGAGTTATAGATAATTGATATTATTTCCTCCTTACATGTTTGCTAGAATTCACCGTGAAGAGATCTGGTCCTAAAGTTGTTTTTAGATTGTTTGTTTTGTTTTGTGTTTGAGGGATATTTTTAAATTTAATTTAATTTCTTTATCAGATATATCAGATATAGAGCTATTCAGGTTTTTTCTTTCTTCCTTCCATCCTTAGTCCCTTCCTTTCTTTTGTTAACTAAATGAGACTTTCTTTGGATTTCACCAGATTTCTACCAATATACTTTTCCATTCCAGCATCCAATCTAGGTTATTAGTCTCTATGTCTCTATAATCTCCTCCACTCTGGGACAGTTTCTTAATCTTTCCTTGTTTTTCATGACTTTGACAATTATGAAGAGTATTCCTCAGATATTTTGGGAATGCCCCAAATTTGAATTTATCTGATGTTTTCTCATGACTATACCAAGGTTGTAGATTTGGGGAAGATTAAATACCACAGAGGTAAAGTGTTCTTTCATGACAACATCAGGGGATAAATTATATCAAAATGACTTATTACCAGTAATGTTAACATTGATTATTTTGTTAAGGTAATGCCTGCTAGGTTTCCCTATCATGAATTTATCATTTTTCCCCTTACATACATTATTTGTTAGAAGTGAGTCGCTAAGTCCAGCCCACACTCAAGGGGATGGGAATTAAGCTCCACACCCACCCCTGCCACCAAAAGGAGGTACATCGAAGACCTATGTGGAGCTATGTTAAAACCACCATAATAAGTGATAAGTAGATATTCTACTGTAGTTTGGTAGGAACAATAAATATTCCTGTCTGTTTGTGAGCTCCAGGATTTGTTCCTTGTAATCCTTATGGGTAGTTGAAAATTCAAGGCAGACCCTCTAGAGTTTTCTGCAGCACTATCTCTCTCTTTTGAAATTCTCTCCTTTCTAGTACTCCGTCCTGGGAACTTCAACCTCCCACTTCTGAATCCCAGCTTCATCTCCTCCTCGGAGAGAGAGAACACCTGGCTCCTCCTACTTTTCTTCTCTCTGTGCTAAGTCCTGTAAACTCTCATTGTTTCCCACATCTGAAGGATCACTGGCCTTCATTGTCTTGTGCCCAAAAGTTTCAAAAAAACTTTTTTCATATATTTTTGTCCACTTTATTATTATTTTTTTGAGTTGGGAGAATGTTTCTGTTCCCGTTACAACATCTTAGACAGAAACAGTTGTCTTCCACTGTTTTCCCCTTCATTGCTTGTCATACTCAGAAGGTAAGAAAGCTTGTATCCCTTAGCTATTGTTGAAGCACACTGACAGCTTATTTATTAGCAATGCAGGGTTCACCCTTCTTGAAGTAACCACCTTTCTTTATTTTCTTAATATGATAGGAAATATTTTTGAAGGTTAAGATTTAGGACCCTTGAGTCCCCAAATTACCTTTTTTGAATCCTGAGATATCCCCTTCCTTTAGCCTCTTTTCCTGTCACTTTCCTCATTTAAAAAAAAAGAGAGAGAAAGAGAGAGAGATGTAAGATATTATAGATGCCCTAGATATATTCTCGTGACTAAATATGAAAAGTATTCAAAACAACTGGCACAACAGCTAACATAATATAAGCTCAATGTTTATTATAATGTTTTCAGGAGCAGCACCATCAGCAATGTCATTGAATCATTATCATTGTCACTCTAAATGTCTTTGTTCTTTGCTCTGATATATCGGTTTATTTTGCCAGTCTTCTTTCATTTAAATGGATGCTTTCCAAATGATAGCATCCTTCAATTTTTCTTTTCTTTAGGGTCTCTATGTTCTATTGGTTTAATCATTTCTACACTGTGCATGATTTCAAAACTTCACTTCAAGCAATTATCTCTTTCCAGAGATCCTGTCTCATGACTAACTTTATTCTGCCTAACTTTACTCAGTCTTTCATTTGCAGTCAAAACTTAGCAGGTTCACAAACACCAGGGTCCCCTCTACTCTCAGTCTGCTTTCTCTTAACATTTATATTCCATTGACTTTTTCTCCATGGTTTTAAATCATTCAGAATCAAAACCTTGAAATCAACTTTGATTTCTCTTTTATTAATTTTTTTCCTTAAATCCAACTCTTTGTTTGCACTACCAGCTCTCTGTCCTGTTTCATGTCTTCATTCCTGGATGATTGGAGAATTACAATTGTCTTCAAACTGGTTTAATTATCTCTATATATTTTATTTTCTCAGGCATTAAAATTCATTTTTTGCTTCCTGTTTGTGGGTCGAGCACTTTGTCCAGCTCCAAATAAGTCCATTATAGGTGTCATGTAAGGTATATGTTAGAGTAAAATGGGGGATGCTAATCTGGGGCTCAGCCTACCTGTGTGGTGGGATTATTTTTTTAATCCACATAAAAGCTTTAGAAATAGAAATGAGTTGGAAAAGTGACTCACATAATTCATTCCAAATTCAATTACTAAATTAATCTTCCTTTTTTGTATCTTTATTTGAAAAGGCTCAGTTTTTCCATTTCCCGTCAAGTGAAATCCTACTCACTTAGTTTCACTTTCAGGCTATTCACAATATAACCTATGGTACCTTAG
>JAQZBX010103482.1:0-11052 GCA_029593785.1 Cabassous unicinctus | reverse complement strand
AAGGGAAACAGGAATAAAGAAAACATGGGGAAAAAGAAAACAAATAACAACCATATCAATATTCACATTATATGTGAATGGCCTAAAAAATGTGATTGTAGAGATTGTCAGATTGAATAAAACCAAGACCCAACTATATAATGTCTATAAGAAACCCAATTGAAATATAAATATGCAAATTGGTTAAAAGTAAGGAAATGTAAAAAGACATACCATGCTGACATTAAAAAAAAGAAAGATGAATGGGTTATATTAATATCAGACAACATAGATCTCAGAGCAAAGAATATTACCAAGGTTAAAGGGGGTTAAGTTATCAGGAGGACATAACAATCATAAACATTGTGCAGCCTAATAATAGAGCTTCAAAATAAATGAAGAAAAAAAAATGAAAGAAATGCAATGAGAACTAGACAAATCCACAATTATAGTTGAAAAAGTCTAAGACTCTTCTCTCAGTAATTGACAGAACAAGTAAAGAGAAAATCAGTAAGGATATAAAAGACATGAACAACACTATCAATCAACTCGACTTAATTGACATTTATAGAATATTCTATAACAGCAGAATGCACATTCTTTTCAAGTGCACACAAAACATTTATCAAAATAGACCATATTCCAAGCCATAAAACAAGTCTCAATAAATCTAAAATGATTAAAAGCATGCAGAGCATGTTCTCTGACCACAATAATATTAAATTAGAAACGAGTGACAGAAAGCTATCTGGAAAATCCCCAGATATTTGAAACAGATAAAATAGTATTGTGAACTGAAGGAAAATGAAAACACAACATATCAATGAATTTGAGCCCGTACTTGCTCCAGAAACACTGCCTTAATTATTTGCCCTGTTGTGGCCATCTCTACATTTCCCCCTCTATCCATTCTTCTTGTTCTCAATCACTTTTTCAGATGATGCCTTCTGGTTTGACTTAGTAGAAGGAATATGGAACATTGAGGGGCTGGGTAAAATAAAAGGATTCAGGCATGCCAAGTTTTTTGCCAAGTGCTCACTAAACATGTAATAATGGATTTTCCATTAAGGAAACGATGGAATTTTGACGCTTCTGCTGCAAAAGTCCCCCAATGCAAATTACAGAAATGATTTGCATCTAATACTCGATTCTTATCACAATATTTGAGCCCTTTAGACTTATTTTAATTATGCAGTAAACTTTGTATAGTTTATCATGTTCTACAGATAGCAATATATATCAATTTGTCCTTTTAATGGTCTATTTTCTCACATTAGATATTAAAGAATGATAATGTTTTGTTACTGACACCCGGGCACAGCCACATCTGCTTATTTTATTTTATTTTTAAATATTGAACCTCTTATTTAGGAATATTTTCAAACTTATAGGATGGTTACAAAACTAATACAAACCCCAAACAGAGAATGCCAACATATCCCTATCCCTCCAGATACTAATTTTAACATTTTGCCACATTTGCCATATTGTTTAATGTACTATTCGTCAATCCATCTATCTATCCTTCTATTTGTCTGTCTGTTTACTTATAAATCAATCCATTTTCTGAAAATTTGAATGTAGGTTGCATGCATCATGCTCCTTAAACACTTACTACTACCATGTACATTTCCTAAGGGCAAGGATATTCACTTATGTATCCACTTTAAGTGCAGTTATCAAGTTAAAAAATTTTAACACTGATGTAAAGATTAAAGTTTCTACACCATTTTTTTTTCATATGTTGCAATAATGTCTTTTTGAGGCTTCTCTCCACCTTTGTTAGATCTCATCCAGGATCATGTTTGCCTTTAATTGTCTTTATCTCTTTGGCTATTCTTTCCTCTTCTTTTTTTATTGTAGTAACATATATACAGCATAAACTTTACCATCTCAACCACTCCGAAGCATACCATTCAGTGGGATTAATCTCATTCACTATGCAGCAGTATCTCACTGTCTTTCCCATCTCCCCAAAGAGAAACCCAACACCCATTTGGCATTATCTCCCCATTAAGCCTGCCTCCCACTCCTGTAAGCCTGTACTCTATTTCTGTCTCTATGAGCTTTCATACTCTCTGATATTTTCTTTGTAGCTACCATGGGGCTTAAATTTAACATCCTAAATATGTAAAACTCCTATTTGCTTCATACCATCTTAACATCAATAGTATATGCAAGCTATATTCCTATATCTCTCTGTCCTCCCACCTCCATGTTGTTCTTGTCACGAACTTCTTGTTGATACATTACGTATAAACATTAAGAGTCTTTTTTTTTTTTTTTTAGGAAGTACTGGGGGTTGAACCCAGGACCTCATACATGGGAAGCAAGCTCTCAACCACTGAGCTACTTCCGCTCCCCATATTATAAGTCTTAAGACTACTGTTTTTTCATTTTGTACATTTGACTTTTATATACTGTGAGAAGAAAAAAGTGGAGTTACAGACAAAAAAGGCAAAAGTACTTGTTTTCACTTTTATGCCTGTCTTCACCTTACCAGAGAGTTTTATTTCTTCTTACTGCTTCAATCTATTTCTATTGTCATATCCTTTAAATATGCAGGACTCTCTTTAGCACCTATTCTAGGGCTGGTTTAGTGGTGATGAGCTTCTTCAACTTTTGTTTATCTGAGAATGTCAATCTCTCCCTCAGTTTACAAAGACAGTTTTGTCAGATATGGGATTCTTGGTTGACAGCTTTTTTGCTTTCAGCACTTTAAATATATCATCCCACCGCGTTCTTACCTCCATGGTTTCTAGAAATCAACACTTAATGTTATTGAGACTCCCTTGTGCATGACATGCTGCCTATCTCTTCTCTTGCAGCATTCAGTATTCTCTCTTTATCTTTGGCATTCAACAATTTGATTATAATACGCCATAGTGTGGGTCAATTAACTCCAAACAGGAGTGCCTTGGAGATATAAATATATTCTCTTGCAGCATTCTATCTTTGATTATAATAAAATTTGGCATTCAACAGTTTGATTATAATATGCCATAGTGTGGGTTAATTAACTCCAAACAGTAGTGTCTTGGAGATATATATATGAATATTCATGTCTTTCATTAAATTTGGCAAGTTTCCTACCATTATTTCTTTGAATAGTCTCTCTGGCCCCTCTCTCTTTCTTCTCTTTCTGGGACTCACACAATGTGTTTATTTGTATACTTGATAGTGTCCCACAGGTTCCTAAGGCTCTGTTTGCTTTTCTTCATTCATTCTTATTTCTGCTTCAAATACGGAATGATTTCAATTATCTTATCTTCAAGTTTACGATTCTTTCTTTGTCAGCTCCAATCTGTTGTTAAAACACACTTCATTTCTGGTACTGTGGTCTTCAGCTGTGTTTGGTTCCTTTTCATAATTCCCATCATCTATTGCTATTCTCTTTGTTTTCTTCTATCATTTACCTGATTTCCTTTAGTTCTTTGTCCATATTTTCCTAAAGCTCTTTGAGCATATTTAAGTCCATTTTTTTAAAAGTCTTTGGTATGTCCCAGGTCTTGCCTTCCTCATTGATGATTTCTAATGCTTTAATATTCTTCTTTGCCTGAACCATTACTTCCTGGGTTTGTGTGTGTGTGTGTGTGTGTGTGTGTGTGTGTGTATTTTGTAATCTTTGGTTGAAACCTGGACATTCTGGTTTTTAATGAGTTATTGCTGGAATTTAGACTCTGAGGCATCTGCTCCTAACGCTTGTATCCAACTAGTGTTATGACAGAGATTTCTTTGAATGCCAGATACTAACCAAAAAAATTTTTAAAAAAAGAAGGAAAAAGCACATTTTTCCCAGTCTTTGCATATTGAACTGTATGAGTGCTCTCCTTCCGGGCTTAGCCATACAATGAATTTATATAATAGCACAAGGCCAGAGTGTTGGGGTCCCTGCTGTGATCCTTTCTCTATGCATGCATTGTGTCTTGGGCATGTACATGTGGAACTGAGAATTCTCCATTTACATGGATACAAATGTGCCCTTTACCATAGGAAAGTGTCCTCATAATCCTAGGCACTACATTATATATCCTTTGGCAAGTGATCCTATAGCCAGCAATCCGTTTCCCAGGCAGCTACTTGACTGCTCTCCCACAGAATTCTGAGGAAGAACTTCGTGAGATGCCTTCTACGTTCAGGGCAAGTTCTGGGTCTGTGAGTCCCTCAGGCCACCACCAGACAGATTGGACCAAACATATATGCTCCCAGTAAGTGCACAAAGATTTCTCTGCTCACTCCTGTACTGGGACCAGGGATCTGCACTGGGAGCATGAACCAGCCCCCATACAGGGAAACTGAGGGGTGGGGGAATGGCCAGCCAGGGGGATACATGTTACTTCTACCACTTTTAAATAGCATTTTTCTTGTTTCAGCACATACTCCTTTACTTCAGTACTTTAATTGATTTCTGGAGCTTTGAGAAAAATATTTCTACCAGTTTTGCTGGTTGGTCAAAGCTACTGTGGGGGACAGAGCTCTGAAGGGTCTCACTCTGCCATCTTGATAGGGGAGGGGCCACCACATCTGTTTTTATTCTCAGGAATGAAAAATGCATCATTCATGTTTATATTGTACCAACATTTTCTAAAATTGCACCTCTGATTTAAATGATTAACTTATTTAATGAGGCAGATGGAAGGTCTCGTGCATTGTGCTTAGTCACAAACAATGTGTGGTTGGTAAAATAGCAACTGTACATCCATCCCCTGAGTTCCTGTTATTATCTACCAGCAGAAATAAATTAAAATTGATTCTATTGTAACATTCATGTGTGCACATTTTCACAGGGTGCTGCCATCTATTATGAGCTTGGTACTTAGGTCTGGATTATCTTACCTGATTTATTATAGAAGTTTTAAGAGATATTTTTATCAAAATCATAAAGTTGTATAATTGTAGAAATCAATCATGAATGGCAAAATCACCAAGAAAAGCACAAAGATATTCACCTACATTATATTTTTAAAATATGAAGAAGTACACTCTAGTTGTGCAATGTAAATATTGCTATGTTGACAAATTGAAGTTTTGTGGCAATCTTGAATGGAGCAAAACTATTGGTGCCAGTTTTCCAACAGCATGTGCTCGCTTTATGTCTGTGTCACATTTTGATAATTTTCACAATATTTCAAACTTTTTCAATATTATTGCATCTGTTATGATGATCTGTGATAAGTGATCTTTAATGCGACAATTGTAATTGTTTTGGGATTCTATGAACTGTGCCCATATAAGATAGCAAACTTAATTGATGAATGTTATATGTTCCGAATGTTCCACCAACCAGCTATTCCCTCATCTCCCTCCCTCTCCTTGGGCCTCCCTATCCCCTATATTGAAATTATGCGATTTAATAATTCTACAATGGCCTCTAAGTTTTCAAGCAAAAAGAAGAATTGCACATCTGTAATTTTAAATAAAAAGTTGGAAATCATTTAGCTTAGTGAGGAAGGCATATCAAAAGCTGAGATAGGCTGAAAGTCAGGCCTCTTGTGCCAAGAGTTAGCCAAGTTGTGAATGTAAAGGAAAAGTTCTTGAAGGGAATTAAAAGTACTACTTCAGTGAACACATGAACAATAAGAAAGTGAAAGTCTTATTGCTGTGATGGAGAAAGTTTTAGTGGTATGGGTAGAAGATCAAACCAGTCACAAGATTCCCTTAAGCCAGAGACTAATCCAGAGCAAGGCCCTAACACTCTTCAATTCTATGAAGGCTGAAAGAGGTGAGGAAGTTGCAGAAGTAAAGTTTGAAACTAGCAGAAGTTGGTGCATGAGGTTTAAGGAAAAAGCCATCTCCATAATATAAAAGTGCAAGGTGAAGCAGCAAGTGCTGATGTAGAAGCTGCAGCAAGTTACCCAGAAGTTCTAAGATAACTGATGAAAGGGCTACACTAAACAACAGATTTTCCATGTAGACAGAAGAGACTTCTATTGGAAGAAGATGCCATCTAGGACTTTCATAGCTAGAAAGGAAAAGTCAATGCCTGGCTTCAAAGCTTCAAAAGACAGACTGGGTCTTTTGTTACAGGCTAATGCAGCTGGTGACTTTACATTGAAGCCAATGCTCATTTACCATTCCAAAAATCCTAGATCCCTTAAGAATTATACTAAGTCTTCTCTACCTGTGCTCTATAATCGGAACAACAAAGTCTAGATGACAGCACAGCTGTTTACAACATGGTTTACTGATATATTAAGCCCACTGTTGAGACCTACTGCTCAGAAAAAAAGATTCATTTCAAAATATGACCATTCATTGACAACGCACTAGGTCAGCCAAGAGTTCTGATAGAGATGTACAATGAGATTAATGGTGTTTACATGCCTGCTAACAAAACATCCATTCTGCAGCCCATTGAACAAAGAGCCATTTCAACTTTCATGTGTTATTATTTAAGAAATACATTTTGTAAGGCTCTAGCTGCCCTAGATAGGGATTACTCTGATGTATGCGGGCAAAGTCAGTTGAAAACCTTCTGGAAAGTATTCACCATTCTAGATGCCATTAAGAACATTCGTAATTCATGAGTGGGAGTCAAAATAGCTACATTAATGGGAGTTTGGAAGAAGTTGATTCCAACCCTCATGGATGACTTTGAGGGGTTCAAGGCTTCAGTGGAGGAAACAGATGTGGTAGATATAACAAGAGAACTAGAATTAGAAGTGGAACCTGAAGATGTGACTGAATTGCTGCAATCCCTCATGATAAAACTTTAATGAATGAGGATTTGCATCTTATGGATGAGCAAAAAAAGTAGTTTCTTGAGATGGAAACTACACCTGGTGAAAATGCTGTGAACTTTGTTGAAATGACAACAAAGGATTTAGAATATTATATCAACTTAGTTGATAAATTAGTGGCAGGGTTTGAGGGATTGACTCCAATTTTGAAAGAAGTTCTACTGTGGGTAAAATGGGATCAAACAGCATCATATGCTACAGAGTAATCTTTCGTGAAAGGAAGAGTAAATCGCTGCAACCAAACTTCATTGTTGTCTTATTTTTAGAGATTGCCCCAGCCACCCCAAACTTCAGCAACCATCACCCTGATCAGTCAGCAGTCATCAACATCAAGGCAAGACCCTAAACCAGCAAAACAATTACAACTCACTGAAGGCTAGATGATGATTAGCATTTTTTAGCAATAAAATATTTTTCAGACATAATGCTATTACACATTTAATAGACTACAGTATACTGTAAACATAATTTTATATGCATCAGAAATAAAAAATCATGTGACTTGCTTTATTGCAACATTCGATTTATTGTGATGATCTAGAACCAAACCCACATTATCTCCAAAACATGCCTGTAGATGGCAAACTGAAGGTAATTTGTAAAGTTTTAGAAGACATACTATCCACTATCAGAGTACTTATCACACTATATTTTAAATATCTGTTTCATTTTCTGTAGACTATCAGGGCAAAAACTGGCCTTGTTAAGTTTTATGCTTTCGGTGCATGTATAGCTATAGACATAAGTAAGGGCTAAGCAAACATTTGTTGACTTGATGAATAAATCAACCTTAAGAGATCAAGACTGTATCTTTGATAAGTTTATAGATTGCTTAAAGTTTGTTTTAAGACCATTAATTCCTACATATCTATATAAGAAAGTGCTGGTGGATATCTACATGTATATACAATATGTTTTCAATAATCTGTGCCTGTTTTGAGAATATACATACTTTGAAATTTATTTGTAAGCCAATTGTGTTACAAAGGGGCACAAGTGTTCAACAACTCTGCATTTCCTTATGTAATTTTACTGTATTTACTTTACAGATTGAAGATTTTAAAAAATTCACAACATAATGATATTTAAAATATTAAAATCTGGCATTACTTATTAAGTATTGATGACTAGAATTGACAATGAGGAAAGGTAGATATTGAATATAAAAAAGAAGTATCATTAATTATTCTCAAAGTTTATTTGCTGCATTCTAGTCTTTTTCCTGAATAAAAAAAGTCATAGAGATATTTTTAAATGTCACAAAGATCTGAAATATGTGTTAATTTTTTTCAGCTCTAAAATAATGGTTAGTAGAGAAAGCTACCTTTCATTAACTCTTTTCTTTTTGTACAATTGCAATGATTTGATTTATTTTAAAATTACTCATAAGCCTCAATAAAGGTTAGAAAATTTGGATATCAGGTGTGAGGCTTATTTTTTTTATACTTTGATGAAATTTCAACTTATAAGAGTAGGCAATTAAATCATTTTGTCTCAACAATAAAATTGTTTAAATATCCACTAAATATAATTATTTATTATGCTACGGTGTGTTTAAGAACTATTAGAGTAGTATATTTTATTACCATGGTAGCAACAAACAGAAATGAAGAGCTACTCATGGAGCAAGTGATAAACACACATCAATCAGGTTTTATGAGCACCAGCATGGGTTATCACCATTAGGCTCTTTACTGTAATGACAAAAAGAAACAACATAAAAGATACAAATTTATTCTTAACTACAGATATCAAAAAAACTCCTGAAACCAACAACCAGATTGTTTTTTCTTTTTCACATTACAACACACTGTCCTTCTGGACTAGTGTCTCCTAAATTTTGTTTGTTTGTTTGTTTGTATATCCCAGTCTGTCCTAAAAGTACAAGAAGCACAAACTTAAAACTTAATGGATTATTCTTCTAAATTGTGTGCCTTTGCTTTGTCAACAAAGCCCTTGGGGCATGTGTAAGTGTGGGGGATGGTGATAAAAATCTAACAAAAATACTAGAGTGTATTTTTCTTCTTTTGTCATTTCTCCCATTTTTTTAAACGTTAAACACCTACTTTATTGAGTTATAATATTCATACCATAAAATACACCCTATTTAAATGTACAAATGGATAAATTTTGCTACATAACTTCAATCACAATCAAGATCAAACTGTCCATCAACATTTCCATCATCTCCAAGATACAGCAGAGAGCAAAACAGAGCCTTTCTTCTCATGGAACTATATCCATATAGTACAACTTTCCCATGTATTATAAAAGTATCTGCTTAAATGCTTAGCTATCCCAGGCTGATTTGCATTTTTCATCACCCACAGGAAAACATGATTTAAGGTGTTATTTCAAGCCGTAAGGCAGAGGTTAAGGTATTTTGGATCAAAGAAAGTTTCTTCACTTTCTTGAAATCATACCACACAGGTAACTACTACCTGCTTTTCTTTTTCTTTTTTTTTTTTAATTTTTAATTTAAAGAAAAGATATTTAGATTGCATAAATGTTACATAAAAATAAAGGAGATTCCCACATGCCCTGCTCCCCACACCACCCACATTTACCCCCATTAACAACATCCTTCATTAGTGTGGTACATTCATTGTAATTGATGAACACGTTTTGGAATATTGCCACTAAGCATGGATTATAGCTTACATTGTAGTTTACACTCTCGCCCACACAATTCTGTAGGTTATGGCAAGACATATAGTGGCCTGTATCTGTCATTGCAATGTCATTCAGGACAATTCCCAATTCCCAAAAATGCCCCCATATTACACCTGTTTTCCCTCTCCCTGACCTCAAAACCTCCAGTGACCACTGCCTCCACATCAATGATATAGGTTCTTCCATTGCTAGAATCACAATAAATCTATAGTAGAATACCAGTAAGTCCACTCTAGTCCATAGTTCATTCTCCAATCCTGAGGATTCTGGGATGGTGATGCCCACTCCACCTCTAATTGAGAGGGGACTTCAATCCCATATGGCTGATGGATGTGACTTTCATGCTTGTAGTTGAAGACTTTCTTGGTTCCTTGGTATGGTGGTTGTCCATCACCTCCTTGTTAGTCGTCCTGGGTGAGACCAATGAACTGGAGAGTATGTGCTGTAACTCCGTTGAGGCTCAGGGCTCGGCTGGCATATGGACAGTCCAAACATTCAAGTCTTTTGGACATTCACCTACCAATTCCAGCAGTGACTATAGTTTCAAATACAAGGGACCGAAGAGCCATGTGTAGGGAAACCACAACTGAGTCCAATTCTATCACACTGGGGAGCACAAACCTCAAAGTAGGGCCCACTGGCAAGGCACCAAACTCATGAGCTATCTGCCCTGACCATAGTGCCTGGGTGTCTCCAGAGCCCTCAGGAGCCCTGCTATTTGGGGTAGTGTGTAATTTGGCAGTCAATAAGATCCTGCTGAGACGTGTATAAGCAAAATCTCTGGAATGACCTCCCAACTCACTTTGAAGTTTCTTAGCCATATAAACTCTTGTGTCTTTACCTTTTCCTCCTTTTGGTCAAGGTCTTTTTCCAGTTGCATTGCTAGTTGATGCTTGGTAGTAATCCCTTGGTGCCAGAGAGGTTCTCTGGGAGTCATGTCCCACACTGGGGGTAAGTTATTGCATTTTTATACTGAGTTCTGCTTAGAGAGAGGCCTCATTTGAGCAACAAGGAGACTCTCAGGAGGTAACACTTAGGCACTCTATAATACTATGCTAAGTTTCAATTTCAAGAGTAAAAGTTCATAAGAACAGTCATCAATATCAAGGGACTGTCAATGGACCATCCTTCCTCATTAGCTATTGCCTCTGTATTGGGGGATTCTTGCTATTCCATCAGAGAATGTGGCAGAGCTCCTCAGGATGGGAATTCAATATTCTTTCAGTTATTGTGTGAATCTGCACCCACCGTGACAATGCTCCATGAACATTTGAACACATTTATATGCCTTATATGTTTGCCTAGGTGAACCTCCTCCCATATATCTCCCTTCACTGACACCCCACACAATTGGTCCTCCTGCCACAGTTGTAACCATTCTGTGAGCCAAAACTTCTTAAAAAATGAAGGCAATAAAATAGTCAGATACAATTAATAAGAAAATAAAATAATAATGATAGTTTAAAAAATATGAAATAAAATACAAAAAAAATTGTTTTCAAATAAAAATTTTAAAAATTGGGATAATAAAAAATAATACATGGATGAATCTGGAGGACATTATGCTGAGTGAAGCAAGCCAGACACAAAAGGACAAATACTGTATGAATGTGTTACTATGAACTAAATATATTGTGTAACATATTGTTTGATCCACAAA
>JAQZBX010103481.1:0-11052 GCA_029593785.1 Cabassous unicinctus | reverse complement strand
ACACATACTTCAAGTGGGAAATTAAGAATGCCCACCTGCAACATTTTCCCTGGAAACCCGAGCTTTATCACTCCCAGCTCAATCTATTCCTAGCATGTGAGCTAAAGCTGTTACTCTGCTACAAATGGCAGCATGTCACCTATAACACTGGTTCAGTAAAACCTAACCCTAAAAGGTGGAGTAATGATTAAGCAATGAGTCTTCCACCTGGCTCTAGGTAAGTATTTCCAGGTGATGCCAGCCAGGTTATACACTGTGTCTGAGGCTGACAGTTCTATTATTGTTGTGATTGGTGGAGAGGGTACCTGTCAGAGTCTGAATCCCATTATTTACATTTTGTGGTGGTTAATTTCACATGCCAACTTATCTAAGTTATGATGTCCAGTTGTGTGGTCAAGCACTGGCCTGCTTCTTAATGTGAGGGTATTTCCCAGATGAGATTTGCATCTACAATCAGTTGAGTGCATCTACAATCAACAAAGGTGATTGTACTCAGCAATGTGGGGAGTCTCCTCATCCAATCATTTAGAGATTTTAAAGGCAGATCTGAGGATTTCAGAGGGCAGAAGAATTAGTTCTGTTTTGACTTGATCATTAGCTCTTGCCAGAATTTTCAGCCAGCCAGGTTCCCCTAGGGAATTCAGACCCATTTCTAGCTTGTGACCTGCATTATGGAGTTCAGACTTGCCAGTTCTAAGGTTGCAGGAGCCAATTCCTTATATTAGAGAATAGCTATAGCTATAGCTATAGATACAGATACTGATATATATATACAGAGAGAGATAGATGATAGATATAGATAGAGATATAGATATAGATATAGATATAGATATAGATAGATATAGATTTAGTTATAGATATAGACACAAGCTAAGATCCTGTTGGTCTGTTTCTCTGGGGAACCCTGCTAATAACACATTCAATCTCAAGTCCATATCCAAGACATTCATAAAAAGTCAATAAAGTATGATCAGCTCCCACATGTTGTTTGGCCCCAAAAGGATAATTCAACTTAAAAACTAAAATCAATATTTATTTAACCATGGGTGACAAATTTTGTAAACCTAAGCACAATGACATAATAAAAATTTTATTAGTAGTCTAATTACTATTTTTCTTTCAATAATTATTCTAGTTTCTTCATATGGTAATATTATTTGTTTCTGAAATAATTTGCTTTTGAATTCAAACTCTGGCAAATGTACTTCTAATTAGGGGAATTACAGCACTATTAAGCAAAAGAGATTCTTAAATTTTTGTTTAGTGGAATTAAAACAGATAAAATTAAGCAGTATTTGAAATATGCATAATATATTTTAATATTATATCAAGAGAAACAAATAAAGAACATATTTGTTACAACTTCTAAGATCTTGATACAAAATAAGCATTAATTACATATGGTTCTATATATTCAAGTGATTGAAGATATATACAAAATTATATTAATTCATTTAAATTTTAAGGGTTTGCATTATTTAAATTTATATAGAATTATAACAAGCTTCCTAGCATTCCAAGCAAATATACCAGTTTTTTTTAAAGCTACAAAAAGCAAATGGGATAAACTTGGGGAGAGAGTATCTAGTCTAATATTTCACTGACACAACATTTAGGATTTATTGCTGACATGACCTTATATTTTGCCCAAATAGTTTTGCCATAAAAACAATGTGGTGCAAACTTCTGCTCAATATGTATTCATACTTTGCTTTCAGAGTGTCCAGATCAGACATGAATTCATAGGCCAAATATATGTGTGACAGAATGGGTAGCCACAAAGATCTATCCTTGCCTTGTTTTCTGAAGTCTGAAAAAGGGGCTCCATAAGAATAGGAAGAAGAATAGGATTGAAATTTGCAGCCTTCAGCAATTCTTCAGAAACCTCAATCTTCCTTAAAGGTATAAGTAGTGAGAGTGGAGGTTTAGAGAATGGTCTTCAGAAGCCACCACCCTTCATTCAAACTCTTTTCTCAAACTCATCAGTTTTGTGACCTTAGGGAAGTTGCCATCTTGCTTTGTATGGTAGAATAATAATAATATTGACAGACAATCTTGGTGAAGATTAAATGAGTTAAGGTTTACAATGAATTTGCAAGTTTATAAATTAATTATTCTCTTTATAACATTCCTCCACCATTTATATAGTTTTAAAGCCGTAGCACCCACTGGTTCTGAGACTGTGGGCAAGTTACACCATCACACAGAGAACCAGCATTCTCCTCTGAAACCTGGGAATAACGGTATCCAAGCTTTAAAAGATTCTCATCCTACCTCTAAAGTTCTTAGCATAAGACTGGTTTATGGTAAATATTCAATAGTAACCAATGCTTTAGCAATGTTATCAATACTCTGTGAAAGAATGCTTTCCTTTATTCATTCTTACAAATCTATTATCAAACATTAAGGAGTATCCCCTCCTCCTTGGAAGCTAGGATATGGAAGATAATGAAAACCACACTGCCACTCCTCTATGAGTTCATGGACTTTTCCTTTCTTTTTAGACTAAATTCCTTACATTTTAAGGCTGTGACATGGTGGAAGGTCACTTTTGAACTATGTGATGAAAATGGCCCTTATTCACATTAGTGTTCTTTGATTCTACTTTCTCTCTCTTTGTGAAAATGTCAGATTTTATTTTAGTCTTTGAATACATTGGAAAAAATAACATGAGGAGCAGGCTATACTGACTCCTGGATCTCTGTACTATATTTTAAACACTTCCAAGCCTATTATTTTATGAGACTAATTTGAAACTTTCCTCTAAATGTGAAACCAGACTGTGAGATGAACTCTCTCTTAAGGATAGTCTTGGGAGCTTCTTGGTGTTTCTGGAAAAACACTGGTCTAAAAGGCAGATTAGATGCTCTGGGTTCCAAGGCAGGAGCTGATGACATGAGTCAAATCATTTCTTTCTCAGGCCTCGTTTTCCTCATTTATGAAATGAGAAAATGGATGGTGCCTCTCAAACTGCCCTGAGAAGAAGAATAATTTCAGTTGCTTGTTAAGCTCTGAACTTCTACTGCCCGGCCTGGGAGATTCTAGTTCAGGGAGCTTGGATGGTGCCTAGGAAAAGTGAAATTACCCAGGTCATTTTATCCTCCCAGAAGTTTGGAAATACTATACTATAGCAGATGGCCTCTAAATTCCCATAAGCCTCTGTGACTCTATACTTCCCTCCTAATCATCCAAGGGTCCCTGAGGCACACTGCCTTTCAGGTCTCCTGATTTACCCAAATACCTTAAGTTAAGAAAGAAATTATTAGGATATATTTTGGCATGATGCTTGCTAACTGCTTGTGCATAAATTAGAGTCTAGGACCATTGTGGTCATGTGGGTGTGCCTTCCCCCCTCTAATGATTGTTCTTACATAATATTCCCCCACAGAGCTCATACAGCCTGATACCAGTGTAGGGAAAGCTCAGTTGCTCAAAACCCTGAGGTTGACCAGATGGTCCTGTCTGAGTTATCAATGGCTATGGACTGAACCACCAAAATTATGTCAGCACAAACAGGGAGACTAGGTGAGAGTTCTCACTGATTCACTGTGACACCTTAGCTGAGACGGTTTTTCTTTCGACCAGGCTACTAGCCTTATTCTCCCCGCGCCCCTCTTGGCTCCTTCCCCAGCTCTGACTACCTTGCAAACAATCATGTAGCTGTGGGACTGCAAGGAAAAGAAAGTTGGCTTGCAGAAAAAAAGGGGGGCGGGGAGGGATGGAGGATGGCAACTTCAGATATTAACAATTCTAAATATCCAACTTGCCCCCCACCTCCCTGCCCCTCTCCCTCTCAATCCCCGCTACCAGATGCCTGAGAGGCTCCTAATTGCGTGGTTCCTTCTCTCCCGGCTCCTCTCTCCCAGCCTCTACATCTCCAGATGGCCTAATTTCCACAAAAGAAAACATTCAGAACCAAATGGTCCCAAATGCAACCTCAGTAAACCCATCTCTGTAGAACCACAGCATCTTAAGTACAACCTCAGTAAATCCCTCCCACTCCTAGGTCTCAACCCCAATACTCTCTTTCAGAAATTTTCTCCAACCCACTCCCAGCCCTTAGAAAGCTGGCTGTCCTTTCTCCCCCATGGAGTTCAGTTTTATTTTCTCTCTCCTGCTATAACAGCCCTGGGAATTAAGTCATCCTTGCCTGTTTAACGATGTTCCGTGCAGGTTTTTCTTTGACAACTTATCCCACTTGGAACAAGCAATGATGCAAGTCCCTTCCACTTTGGAGGTTAGTTTTCTTTTACATGTTGTTGCTCAATGGTTTTTTCCTCTTCAGTAAAATAAATAATAACAAAGCAAAAATGATGGATGTGTGAATTGTCAAGGTAGAAGAAGGATTTTAAGTTTTTTTTCTTTTTCCCATTAGCAACAGTGGACTCTTTCTTTAAACAAATCTTGTCAAGGTTCCATCTGTAAAACACAAAATCCTAGCCTCTGGGAAGCTGCTGAACAGTGGCTTCATTTGCTGATAGCACCCTTCTGACTCCAGCTGTCCAGAGGCAGCACCCAGGCACTTTAGTAACCTTAGGGTTCTGTATAGAAAGATTTTGAAATATCCATTCTAAATCAATGCATTACTCTCCATTAATTTAATAAGGGCAGGTTCACAGATTCTCAAGGTCAGAAGCAATTAGTTGGAAGCTGGCTCATTGTTTACTTAAACAAACCAAAAAAGCAATTTCTATAAAATTCTATAGCTTGTGACTAAAATCATATTCACAAAGTTCTAACATTATTGACATTTCTGAATGTAAAGCAGTACTTGGCTTTTCACAACACTGAATAAGCTGCAACGTATGAATTCAATGGTTAAAAAATGAAAAAATAAGGAAGGATAATTTATGAAAGTCTTGCTAACTTTTTTGCATACAATTTCATACTTCGGACTGAATATGAAATTTAAATGACCAGGAAAGGAATACTTTATTAGCTGTACAAGATGGGAATTGCTGTGTTTTTGTCCCTGTTATTTCCAGAGGCTCATTGACAGTTACACAATGTACAAGATTGCGTCTAATTAAACTTATTATCTATAATTGGCTATGTGAAGAGTTGTATTTAATTATTTTTAAATATATGCTCCCTAAAATTAGTTTTGTTAGTATTTTATTAACCAGTGGAATACTTTAAAATTTATTATATAAATAAAATAAGGAAAATTTAACATCATCTTATTCTAGAATTATTGAATGGACTGAACTAGGAATTAGGAAATTAATTAATTAGCTATGTACCCCAGGGAAAATCATTTGAGGTCTCAGTTTATCTATAGGGCTTTATATTATAAAATTTATGGTTTCCTCTAATACTAAGGAGGCTTTGTGCATCAGAAGAATTTAATGTACTTTATCCACCTCAGCAGAGGCCTTATCATAATTACAGCTGCAGGCATTGAGTTGGAAGATCCATGTGAATTCTTGTTGAATATTAGCTATTAGATGTTGTCTTAGTTTGCTACTACTGCCATAAGAAAGTACCACAAACTGGATTGCTTAAACTAACAGAAATTTATTGTTTTACAGTTTTGGAGGCCAGAAGTACGAGGTCAAGTTGTCAGTTGTCGGAAGGGCCACATTGTCTGAATTCTGTGGGGAAGGCTCTGTCCCACGGCTCTCACCGGGGTTCTCACAGTTACAGGTAGCCCTTGCGCTTCACTCTCTGCCTCAGTGTCGTATGACACCCCCTCCCCCCCCATATCTCTCTTTGTCCCTGTCTCATTCTTCCCTTCTTATAAGGTCACCAGTCCTATTGGATTAAGGCCCTCCCTAATCTAGTTTGGCCTCATTTAACTAGTCACATCTTCAGAGATGGTATTTCCAAATAAGGACGCACTCACAGATCTTTTGGGGACACAATTCATTCCATAATTGACTTTAAGGTAAAAATAGTTACTTGCGGCGAAGAGGGAGCTCATAGTCCTGAACAGCCAAGGAATTCGACTGAGTTCAAAAACATTGTAGAAAACAGCTCATTGGACTCATCCAGGACAGCTGGTGAGGAGATGATGATGGACAATGGCCGTCTCAGGGAACAAAGAGAGTCTGCAGCTGCAAGCAGGATAGTCCCATCCATCTTCCCCATGGGATATATGCCCCCCTTCAATTGGAGGTGGAGTGGACATCACCATCCAAGAATCCTTGGGATTGGGGGAAGAGCTATGGACTAGAGTGAATTTACTGGTATTCTACTACAGACATATTGTGATTCTAGCAATGGAGGAAATTACAACATTGATGTGGAGCCAGTGGCCACTGGAGGCTATGGGGGCAAGGAGAGGAAAAAACAGTTGTGATACGGGGGCTTTTTTGGGACTTGGGAATCTCCCTGAGTGATGTTGCAACCGCAGATATAGGCCATTTTATATCATCACATAACATGCAGAACTGTGTGGGAGAGAGTATAGACTACAATGTGAACTATGGTCCATGCTGAATGGCAAAGCCCCAGGATGTATTCATCAACTGCAATGAATGTGCCACACTAATGAAGGATGCTTATGTCGGGGTGTGTGAGAGGTGTGGGGATTGGGGCATATGGGAATCCCTATATTTTTTGTGTAATATTTATGTAATCTAAGTATCTTTAAAAAATTTTTCTAATTAAAAAACAAAACAAAACAAACAACCAAAAAGCAGTTTCACCTGTGTAGTCACATTGTTAGCTATTATTAAAAGAAATACAGAGAGGTCAGTCTCTCTATGCAACACCCAGGCCAGTTTCCCCAGGGGTGATTTTCACAGACCCTGCCACCCAGGCTCTCTAATGGGCATTGCTAATGGATTTAGAGCATTAATTTATATAATAGGTTACAGTTAAGCTCAGCTGTCCCAGGCTTTGTAATAGATTATGGCTATGCTCAGCTTTTCAAGCTCTATAATAGGTTACAATTAAACTCAGCTTAACTTTTTGTTTAATCATACAATTGTATGTGTTTCTCAGAATTTGTTGATTTGATCAATCAATATTAGGAATGTTTGAACACGAATTTACTTATTCAAAGATTTAAAAATGAGCTCTGAAAACCAGAAAAGAATGCTAAAGAAATGTTGTAGAACAGCATAAAGACTGTGAAAGTGAAGACAAGCTCCAGGAATGTGAACATTGAGGGAAAAAAGAAAGATATGTCCCACATGGTATTTACACTCAGGAGGAAAAAGTAAAATAACTAGAGGTAACAAATAGAAACACCAGAGACAAATAATCAATGAGTAGCCTTTAAGGGCGAGAGGCAATGCATTCATTTCTAATGCATTAACCTTAGATATTCTTCTTAAACCTCATCCCACTCATCCCACCTCTTAAAAATATGTCATTTGCACTGAAAGAAGACGCATTACTGCACATTCTACATTCACACATTTGACTAGTAATCTTTTTACATCTTATGAGACCTTTAGTTAGAAAAGAGCCACCACGTGCTGTTCTCAGGAGTATGATCATTAGACAAGTTAAATGTTGTTCCTGAGTATGAGTTTATGAGTTATGCTTAAATAAAATATGTGAATAACTAAAATGTTCAATTAGCTGTTAAGACTGGGGAGAAGAGTATGTCCTATGTCTGGTGAAACCAATTCTTAGATAGTCTAAGAGCATAAAAAGGGAAAAAAAACTGGTAAATATAAAAGCTCTGTAATGACATTAACTGTCTCATGCATGAACTCCATGCCCCAATAAATAATCCTAGACCCATACATAATCATAATTACATCAATAAATTGGCCAAAATCTAATTCCATGACAATTTAATAATTTCCTTGGGGAGAAGGGAAATAATACCCACCACATAAATGCTAATGCAAGAACAATCTTTCCCCAAACCTAATTTTGAGGACTTCTATATGGGTTTAGGTTTCTTTTCTTTCTAGAAACTAGTTCAATGTTTAAAAACAGTGGAAAATGCATATGAAAACTTCTTAGTTCAAAATTTGCTTCTCAGATCGCAATTTTTGGATATGTCTTATCTTGTGTCTGTAAGAGAAAGGTATTTATTATCAGAGGATTTTTCTATTACTTATTCAAAAAATCCTTAATCATTCACAAATGAGAGCAGCAATTCTGCATTTAAAGTCAATTTTAATGTAAGCAAATATGTTTCAAAATCAAATTAAATAGCTTGTCTCAAACTAAGCATATTTCTCAAGCTGCTTTGGCACTTTTAGTGTAAAAATGAAAATGTTTTTCTTGCCATTTAACATTTGGGTCAGCAGTGCTACTTTACAATGACTGGTCAAATAAGTCATACTATGTATTCAAAATGAACTTCTACAATAAAGGAAAGCTGAAATTTAGAATGGGGAAAAAGGAAAAAATGTATACTGCTGAGCATTTTCTTGTAAGTGAAGTAATTGTCTTTTGTAAATTCTAATCTCAGTTGTTCAGGGAGTCAGGGAGAGAAGGGAGCTGACACTTGCCTCCTCCACAGGAGGTGAATGCCCTGATGATGCTCAGTTGGCCTCCAGGAGAGCAAGAATGAAAATGCATGTGACCAAATAATGAATTCAATTTAAGTCCTTATGCAATAAAGTCTACATTTGTAATATATTGACCTGGCATTTTATTATATAGGGATGTTTATCATATAGGGATGTTTACTCTTTCATTTGTTACTTTTAGTGCCCGGTGGAAAATGAACTTTTTGAAGACTCAATCTGTCTCCTTTTGTAAAAATGCTATGTGATTTATATTGTTTGTTTTTAAATAAAAATAGCAAAGAAAAACAAAATGCCCATAATGTCATTAGTCACATACTCCCTATTGATGTAAGATAAAGAAACAATAAATAAGTAAATTAAAAATTAATATATAGGCATGCTTGGCTAGAAAATTAAAATAGTATGCAAAGGTAAAACAAAAGTGTGGCTATCTTAGTTTTCCTAGGCTGAGAGCATGAATACCACAAACTTGTTTTGGCTTAAACAGCAGGAATCGATTGGCTCGTGGTTTCTGAGGCTAGAAGGTGTGCTTCCTGCTTCCTGCTTCCTGGTGGGGTGGTAGCCTTCTGGTGGCTTCCTTGACTTTCCCTTTGTCACATGGCCATGTCCTCTCCTTTCTTTGTGGCTTCTGCTGCAATCCAGCTTCCGGCTTATCCCCGTGGCTCTCTCTCTGTGGCTGAATTTCTTCTGCTTATACAGGACTCCAATAATCTGGATTAAGACCCACCTCATTAAGTTGGGCCACACCTTAACAAAAATAACATCTTCAAGAGGTCCTACTTACAGGGACTTCAGGCCCACAAGAAGGAGGAACAAGACCAAGAACGCATATAATTCAGGGTACATAATTCAACTCACCGCAGTGACCGTCCCCCAACCCCCAATTTAAATACTGCTAAGGGTTATTGCAATGTGTTTCTACATTTCCTGTACTTAAATCTACCCTTTCTTCTTGCCTTTCTGTTTTAAGCTGTGTTTATTGGGTTCTTTGCTTTTTATTTATTTTTTTATTAGTTTTGTACTGATATTTTTGGGACATTCAGTTTTGTTTGAAGCATCTGCAGTATCTCATTTTAACTCATTCTGTTATTTTAGCATGTCATCTTTGCCTACTTCATCATTAAATTCATATTTTGTATAACTTTACTATTACTTGAAATATGAGAAATTTCATTTTCTGAGGTTGTATATGCTTTATCTTGACTGCTTTGTTCCTTCTTGCCACCAAGTACATTTGCCTTGCTGCACGGTTTTCTTCTCACCTGGTTTGAGCTTTATCTTGGGCATCTTTATGTTCTCCTGTGGTAAGTGTGAATCCCCCAAGGGCCCCGTCTCACCACTTAGGAGCCTTCCCTGTGATCAACAGTTTGGGGATGAGTTCTTTCCAGCCTGAGGGTATGGGCACGTGAAAATCTCAATGTTCTGTGCGGGATGCTATCTGGTCTGCATTGAAGAAATTCTCTTGAGTGCTGCTCTGGAACTTCAGAGGACTTCCCCAGCAGAGTAGAGCCTCAGGAAGGGCTGGCCAGTGTCCACTGAGCCCTACCCTTCCTCACAGTAGCTGCCCCCTCCCCACTCCATCCCAGGTAAGAAAGAGAAGAAGGTCTGCAAAGAGTGGTTTGAGCCTTACTCTGCTCATGTTTTCAAAGTACCCTTCACAGCCCCAGACCTCTTCAGAAAACCTTTTCTTATTTATCTTTTGTCTTCTGAATGGCAAAATTGATCCTCGCTGTTGCGGATGATGAGCTCTGGGTGTTATTTTTCTCCTTTGATCCATTTTGATCTGTTTTCATGGAAATTTCTACATCTCCCTCAGTTGACTTCCCCTTGTCTCCTTTCTACCTCTGTCTATGCTGGATATTAACTGTGAAATTTTTCTTTCAGAATTCTGGATACTATCATCTCCGCTACCCCTCACTTTCTACCTCAGCATCCTTCAGAGTGTCTGGATAGGGGCTGGCCATGGTTTAGAATGGACAGAAGCTTCAGTCCCTGCAAACTCTGGTCTGCTCTCATTCTGACCCATGACTGCACTTCCTATACAGTGGCACCAACAAAGCATTAGGAGGGAACTGTGGCCCTGTGATGTGTTCTAAATTATGAGACAGAGGATGTGCTAATAAAGGTTCTGTGGTGCCAAATATTTAAATCATGACTGTTCCACAAAACCCCGAATGTGTAGTTGCCTGACGTTTGGGATACAACCCAAAGCAGATTATAAAGGGGTAAACAAAATATAAAGAGGAAAATCAACTTCTTTGTGCAACTCTCTGAAATCATAATTATATCTGCTTTCAGCCTAAATCATTATGAGAGAATGTCAGAAAATTTAGCATGGTCTATCCATCAATATTGATACATGTCTAGGTTTGGGGGGATTAAAAACCAAGTTGCAACAAACACCCACATTCATATAGAAAAGTTTCACTTGTATTGAGGTTCCTAGGAGAGTATTTTCTAACTCATCGCTTTTGCCTACCAATGGGTAAGTACTTCTTGCCTGCGAGAGGGTTTTTTAAAAAATTATTACTGTTCTGTATTTTTTGTATGTTTTGTTTTCTTTATGCACCACCTGTTCAAGTCAGTAACTGATGGTAAAACCCAGAGTATT
>JAQZBX010103480.1:0-11049 GCA_029593785.1 Cabassous unicinctus | reverse complement strand
GTGGGCTGATGCGGCAAGACCTCACAGCAAGGGGGAGATAAACAGACACAGAGAAGACACGCAGCGAATGGACACAGCAGCACAAGCAGCAAGGGGGGGATAAAAAAAATAAATGAGTCTTTAAAAAAAAATAAATAAATAAAAATAAAACCCCCATTTTTAAATGATGAAATAAGATTAGAGAAATTAAGAAACTTGCTCAGAGTTATAGATCTAGTAAATGGTATACCAGAGATTTCAACTTGGGTCTAACAGATCCCAAATCTAGCACTATTTCTGTTTTCACATTTGTTATTCTGAAGCAAATCATTTACCCAGAGGTAAATGGGTCATAAGGGATGGTGAAGTGGAAACTATAGTGCAAAATGAAGGACTCACATTTTTTCAATAATAAAGAGGAAGTTTCTATGAATGTCTATTTTGTAGATTTGAGAATCAAATACTGATTTCCTTCCAAAGTTGTTTTCTGATGATATATATTATCTGCTAATAAATTTGATTTCCTTGGTTATTTTGGAATTGGAGTAAGTCTTGGCCTGTGTGCTTTTGTTTCAGCTATTACTTTTAAAGCTTTGTTACAAGAATTTGACAATACTGTTTTAAATAAAGAAAACTACATTCAAGGAAAGCTAAATGAAAAAGAAAAGTTGATTTCAGGACAGAAAATGGAAATAGAACGGCTGGAAAAGAAAAACAAAACTTTAGAATATAAGGTCTGTTTTTGGCATTATTATAATGGATGTATGTGCTGGCCATTTGATACTGGGCTCTGCTTTAGTGGTCTCTCTGTATATGTTATTCTGCTCTATGGGCCTCTAACTGCTGCTCACTAAAAATTTTTTACTTGACACTTCGCTAATTTTCATCCTATCTAAAGAAGAAATGTGAATGAAATGCATAAAGGGAAAAAAGAATAATATATTCTTTAATTTAATGAGCTAGACTAACAATTGAAGAGATTGTTTTCTGGCCCAAACAAGTGAATTTTCTAAAGGACTGTCTAGATTTTTAGCTTTGGTTATAATTTGCTTTTTGATTTATTAGAAATATTTCTTCAGTATGGTTTTCTCAATAATTACATGAAATGAATGGTTAAATGAGGTAATATAAAAGTGCCAGCATGGTGTTGTGGATATAAGATACTCTGTAATTGTTAATTGAATCATATTTGCACTTACATATCTGATGGTGAAAGAGCATGAACTCAGGGTTAACCCTTTTCTGTGGGGTAGAAGGAAATACTGTCTTGTTGGGGAATGTTGCAGCACTGTGTAATATATGCTCGCTCCCTCGTTTACAGAGGATCATTTAGAAGTTGGGGGGTGGGAGATGCACATTCATTCTCTGTTCTGAAAATAACTTTAAAAATTAAAATTTTGGGACTTAATTTAAGGGGAAAGTAATTTTCTGATGTCAGGTATAATTTTGTCTCAGTGACAAAGTTATACTTTCAGTTCTCATTTCTAGGAATGGAAATGGGAATGCAGATGAAAATTTATAGGAGAGAATATGCTTTTTTCATGGTTTTTCTTCTCACAACTATGCATAATTAAGAAAGATATTATTTTATGGCTATATGAAATGTTTGCATATGAAATATTGAAAATAATGGTCTACCTTCCCAGATTGAGATTTTAGAGAAAACAACTACTATCTATGAAGAAGATAAGCGCAATCTGCAACAGGAACTTGAAGCCCAGAATCAGAAACTTCAGCGACAGTTTTCTGACAAACGCAGATTAGAAGCCAGGTTGCAAGGCATGGTGACAGAAACAACAATGAAGTGGGAGAAAGAATGTGTGAGTGTTCTTGTGGTGCTTATCTCAGGGTTTGGTGGTTTATTTGAAACTAATTTACAGTTTTGCATTTTTGTACTTTGGGTAGAGTTTTGGTGTTGGCAATAGTAGCCCACTATTCAGTTCATCCTATTTCTTTTCTCTCTGCCTTCAAAATCCATGATTAATTAGCATTATAAAGCTTAGTTCACTCTCAGAAAGAACTGGAGAGCTCTCATTTTTAGGAAATAGACTGGGTAATCTGGTGCATTTGTTTGGTGTGACTGAATTAGAATATCAATTGGCATTGATCATGTTTAGGAACGTCGAGTAGCAGCCAAACAGCTGGAAATGCAGAATAAACTCTGGGTCAAAGATGAGAAACTGAAACAGCTGAAGGCTATTGTTACAGAACCTAAATCTGAAAAGCCAGAGAGACCCTCTCGGGAGCGGGATCGAGAAAAGGTTGCTCAAAGATCTGTTTCTCCATCACCAGTACCTGTAAGTTATTTGTAGTTTTACAGTAACTTAGTACTAGAGAGAATATGTTTTAAGGGACTAGTTCTATGAAATAAATTTTTCATTTTATATTACTTATTAATTATATTTCTTAAGCCTCAAAGTATTTTTAAAATTAGTATAAATATAAATTCAGTACAAAAAACTATGTAATTTAGTACAAATAATTACTTATAATGTTAAGTCTTCATGTGCTAAAATTATAGAAAAGTAATGTATTGTTACAGTTTTTCAGTCTTGTTCATTAATTTCTCTTCAATTTTTTTAGCTTTCTAGTAACTATATTGCTCAGATTTCCAACGGCCAGCAACTCATGAGCCAGCCACAGCTACATAGGCGCTCTAACTCTTGCAGCAGCATTTCTGTAGCTTCCTGTATTTCGGAATGGGAGCAGAAAATTCCTCCGTACAACACACCTCTCAATGTCACATCTATTGCAAGGCGTAGGCAGCAGGAGCCAGGACAAAGTAAAACTTGTATCGTGTCAGACAGAAGGCGAGGGATGTACTGGACTGAAGGCAGGGAGGTGGTTCCTACATTCAGAAATGAGATAGAAATAGAAGAGGATCGTTGCTGCAGGGTTAGTGCCAGTATTATTTTAAAGTATTGAAGCAATAGATTTTATCTTTGTTTTTTTTTTATTTAACTTGGTTCAGAAAGTTCAATGGAAAGATGGGTGGGCTCTAATAGAAACAAAATATAATCTTTCTGTTAGTTAATTTGAAAGGTTGAATCACCCTGAAATTGAGGCCTGGCTCTTCAGCTAAACATGTTTGGCTACAGAAATAATGCCTTATGTGTTCAGTGAATGTAGGTCAATTTGGTGCATCCAGAGTAATCTGTCATTTTCATTTGTATAAGCTAATGTATGTCACCTGAAATCAGTGAGTATGTGATGCATGTTATAGAGCACACTTTCCATTTTTTTCTTTTGAGTCCCTTTCCCCAAATTAATTTTTTCTGCTTTTGTATGTTTGTTTTTTAAATGGTTTTCCCAAATTTTTATTTTGGAAAATTTCAAACCTGCAGAAAATTAAACGAATAGTACATAACATCTTTTCCACCTTACTTAGATTTACCAGTTGTTGCTCTGTATAGATGTAAATATTTTTTCTGTGAATCTTTTCAAAGTGACAGTTTGTCCCTAAATTCTTTATTTTCCATCTTCTAAGATAAAGGCCATTCTCCTGCACAACCACCATCTTTGTCACACCTAAGAAATTAAGAAAGTTAACATTAATTCAATAAATATCCTGTGATATACAGTCCTTACATTTTCCCAGTTGACCCAGAAATTTCAATCTATGATCCATCAAAGTGCATGCATTGCATTTGATTATTATGTTTCATTAATCTCTTAATGTAAAATTGTCCTCCTCTTTTTTTTTTTTTTAATTTTCCTGACATTGACTATTTGGAAGAGACCAGGCCAGTTGTTTTGTAACTATTGAAGGTTTGAATGTCCAATAAGTTGCTTTTAACTTCAAGGCCTTCATCTCAACATATGAGGGCTGTGTCTCGTTCATCAAGGGTGTTTAAATACAATCACTTTCATATTTTTATTCTTGGGGATTAAGGTGGAATTTTCCTTTGGATCTAGATAAATAGGCCAAGTAATATTGTGGATTTACATTTAGAAAAAGGTTAACAGAACTCATTTAGAACTTTTCTTCTAATTAATCTTATGGTAAATATTTTAGTTTTTTTATTGTGTATTTTTAGGATTGCAGACAAATGTTTCTTTAGTTGGCCCACAGAAATCTTTTAAGTACTTAACTTTGCAGCTTTTGCCTTAATATACCTTTTTAGGGAGCAAATTATGGTGAATGGTCTTTCTGATCAACTCTAGTAAATCCCTTTACTTCATGAAAGTTTTTGGAAAAATTATTTAAGGCCTGCTTATGCCTGGTCAACACTATTGTAATGTCTAATTTGGCTATGTGATATTAAAGAGGATTTACTGGAGATCCTTTAACTTATCACAAGAAATAACACTCTCTTTAGAAGTGCAGCAGAAAACTTACTGTAAGGCTACTTTATGCATTTGGATTTTTCTGGTCAAAAATAACACCAGTTGGACTGAATATTTCATAAATACTAGTAGGTTTTAAGGACTACCATCTTTCCAAAGCTTGTCTCAGAAAGTATTGCTAGATGTGTTCAAGAAGACCGTCACTTTTGCTAAATGGTAATTGTAAGAGTCAGTCTTGTTCAATTTTAATTGAACCATTTTAAGAATGGAAAGTTTCCTGCTTTAAGGCTTACGCATTGTTAGGGACAAACTATTGACCATGTTTTATAGTTTAATGATTTGTGCTTTCATTAGTGCTTCATTTTTTTCTTGTAATTAATATAGGGAAAAATGTTTCAGTTCTCCAGATAGGCATTTTGGAATTGGCATCTTGATATTTGACCAGCTTTGAAGGATTTGGCCTGTGACAGACTTTTTCATTTACTTTGTTTTATAAACAGAAGATGGTCACAAAATTTCAAAGATAACTAATTGCTTCAAACTATTAACTATGTACTGGATATGAAATATTTTCTTCTGAGGGTGAACATGTTATATATTTAACTTTTCCAGATTTAAATTACATTTGACTGGAAGCAACTAGTATTCTATTATATATTAGAGCCTGGTGGACACTGTTTTCTTAATTTGGTTCTTGAAACCTTGATGAAATGTTTGGGAAAAAAATTAGTTGGTATGTTTTAGCCATTGTTGTATCTTGATCTTTTCATGAAGTTCTGTGTGATTTAACTGAAAATGTTCAGAAGTACGTTATCCTTTTATTCTTTTTTATATATCTGGTTATGATATCTTATGCTCTTTAATATTTTATTTAATATTTTATTTTTTGCCCCTGTTTTTGTAGGAGGGTCAATGCCTCTTTTGCTTAGAGGCCTGTGATAGGTTTAGGATTTTTATTGATCTTATTGATGCTTGTAAAAGAGTTGTGGACTTAATAGATGACCTCACAATAGCAGGTACAAATGTTAGTTTTTGACTAAGGATGCAAAATGAATTATTTGTCCTGAACAGCAGCTAAGCAGGAAAGACTAAACAGCATTACCAGAGTTTTTCCTTTCGTTCTTTGTTGAAAGGGAAGTTCCTTGGTAGAGAAAAAATATATAAACTGGTATTAAAAGTGGTTTGTTGGTTTTGTGTTTAAATTCAAAAAGAACATTTAAATTACTTGAGTAACATATTTAGCTTCTGAAAAGGTTCCTGTGTTTGTTTTGATTTTGTCATCAATTAATATAGCCAAACCTGCTGCACTTCTAATAACACCCTTAAATTAATTCTGGGTTATGCTTGTTTCTTGATTCCTCTTTCAATCTGATCAGAACGCACCACCAATTCGTCTCCGACATAGACGATCACGCTCTGCAGGAGACAGATGGGTAGATCATAAGCCTGCCTCTAATGTGCAAACTGAAACAGTCATGCAGCCACATGTCCCTCATGCCATCACAGTCTCTGTTGCAAATGAAAAGGCACTAGCTAAGTGTGAGAAGTACATGCTGACCCACCAGGAACTAGCCTCCGATGGGGAGATTGAAACTAAACTAATTAAGGTAAAATAAATTTATACAGGAGAAAAAAATACATAAAAAGTCAACCTAATACCCTTTAATGCCACATAGGCAGTGTCAACTGGAACATAAATGGTTGATGTAACCTTTTCATTAGCAGAAAACTAAAGTAACTGCTTAGGTTGTAAATCTGTTAAATTGGGACTAAATCTGCTGTTTTCTTTTGTATGAGGCTTGATTCTCAGGGTTGTTAGAGGAACTCCAGATAAATAATGCCCTGGTTCTTTATTTAATATATATTTGGTTTTAACCTCTTCTTAAAAAGTAAACCTGAACAAAGAATTCCTAATTTTGCTATCAGTTCAAGATAAAAAGCCTACATGAAAATCTGACCTATTACTTAGATACTGAACCACCAATGCCATGTCCCAGAGGAGACGGGCCTGCATGTAGAAGGATTTTCTTTTGATCACAGAGTTAATGCATAATCAGGGAAGTAAAGGACAAGACTAAACAAAATAAAACAAGAGCTTTTCATTTCAAATTCAATTTACAGGATAGTTCCTACTATAATCATAGTTAAAAATAAGACCATATTGTAATTGGAATATGGGGGTGGGGGGGGACTACACCCAGAGAATAAAGAACAATGCCTTAATACCTTTAGAAACTTCCAGTGGATTTCTTGATCCTTAGCACAGTTTAGTTTTTAAAATTATAGGTTGAAATGATAGGATTTTTTTTGTTTTGCATTACTAATGTTACTGATTATATTGTATTGAACTTCTTTTGTTTAGTAAGAGATAAGTACTGAAATATAAAGAATTATAATAGTACAGACTCATCAGTCTCTGACACCATATGGTTTTGTGGGTGGGAGTTTCCATAAAACAGTAGAATCTTGACATCAATTTGAAATATGCTATATATGTGTTTATCATTTGGATATATCAAAGTGTAACAGTGACCTTTTCTCTTGGCTTTAGGGTGATGTTTATAAAACAAGGGGTGGTGGACAATCTGTTCAGTTTACTGATATTGAGACTTTAAAGCAAGAATCACCAAATGGGTGAGTGATCATCAAAGATGTCTTTTTAAATGTTTATTCTTGAGGAACAGAAGATCCTGTAAACTCTATCACTAATTGTCTGAAGGGGTATATGGTATTTCTAATATTTTTCCTGTTCTTAGATGCAGAAATAATTGTTGCTTCATGTTTCCCCTTTTTCAGTAGTCGGAAACGAAGATCTTCCACAGTTGCACCTGCTCAGCCAGATGGTACAGAGTGTGACTGGACCGATGTAGAAACAAGGGTAGGAGTGAAAAATTAAATATTTGTCTGTGTAATAAAAATTAGGGGTGTCATTTTTTAAACCCCATAGCTGTAACTTTTTTTGCTCTTTGAAGAAACTGAGGTACGATCTCATTTTGCCAGTAAAGCCTGTAGGCCTCTTAACAGCAAACCTGCAAAGGTGTTTGTTTAGATCTTAATGGAGCTCTTCCATTCAAAGGCCCTTCAATGAAGAAGGCCAGGGCCCAGGAATTGAGTCAGAGAGTGTCACTCTAGAATAATAAGAATTCACATCAAGCTGAAGGGAATCTTCTCAGAAGCTGCCTATTAGGAATTCCCTTGCTAGCTGTGTTGTTTGTGATAAGAGGCTCATAGGGAAAGAGCAGGGGAAGGTGGGGTCAGGAGACCAGGTCCTGGCCCTGGTCACTAATGAGGGAAGTTACCTGGATGACTTCTAAAGACCGTCTGGCTCCCAATGTTTGGGGCCTATGTCAGAAATAAATTGCAGGTATCTGGTATTTTGACATAGGTATCATCGCTGAACTGGAAAGCAGTGTTGGATTTCATCTTGGGTTGAGTCTATTTTCTAAAGAGAATTGTTTTATAGACTACTGAGAAGCGTTGATCTTTTCCTTTTCTGTATTTTCCCTATCAGTGTTCTGTGGCTGTGGAGATGAGAGCTGGATCTCAACTGGGACCTGGATATCAGCATCATGCACAACCCAAGTGAGCACTGGCTATATTGGGGCCTTGCTGTGTATGCTAGTATGACTACCACCACCGTTTCCCTACTATGCTCTTGTTTTTAAGAGGAAATAATGTGATTTTTGTTTATCTCTTAACTATCTGGGCCCTACTGGCAGATTGCAGTTGGCATCAGGAGTGCGGAGAACTTCAGAAGGCTTGATAAGAGCAATTAGAGCTCCTAGAACAGGAGTTGATCGAAGATTGTTTGCAAGCTTTCAAAGGCTGAACTGAGATTGCCTATAAGGAGGGAAGGCTTTAGTCCGGGGTGACAGCTCTTGGACTTGCCTCTTGGTCTTGTCAGAGCAATAAATATTCAATAAAATAAATAAACCTGAATGGCAGAATTTATGGTCAGGAAAGGAATCACAACTATGCTGTCCCTCTGTTCCCTGCCACCCCCCCCCCCCCCCCCCCCCCCCCCCCCCCCACACACACCCAGTTAAACATAGTCAGGAGTCTGGCCTATTCTTTTTCTACATATTATTAGTAAAATCCCTTTTCAAATATCTACCTATATAAGCCCATGTGTCCAGGGTTGATGCATGTATTCCTGAAGCCATTTGAAAGAGCATTGCAATGGGATAGACGAAGAGGAAGTCCTGATTTCTAAATTTAATGGTAGATAAATTTAATTTCTAAATTTAATGGTAGCGTATTTTATAGAAGTTATTTGGTTTCTCCAAAGGACTTCAGTTTTCCCGTGATAAAACATGGATTCTTCTCGGAGTCCTCCTAAAGATTCAGTTGCTATGAATGTCACTAATTGTAAATTCAAGTCCTAAAAGCTGGTTTTTATATTTTAGGCGCAAGAAGCCATGAGTTGACACAATCCCAGTAACAAAAGAACATTTTCATTGGTGTTGATAATTTCTTCAAAGCCATGCCAGAAGCACTCTGAGTCATCAGGTAGAACTCCAGCTTTGTTGAACATCACAGATCTTAGATACATCATACACTGGCCTGGATCAAAGCTTCCCTATGGTTCCAAAGACATCTAGTATGCAACAGACTTAATATTATATGCCTTGCCATATTTAATATTAATAGCAGAGAAAGACCCCTTTTTCTTATTGCTGTATGAACTTTTTTATAATGCTATTTTTTGGTATGTTTCTTGTATACTTATAAACTAATTCATGCAAGTTTTTGTCTTGGGTGATTACGGAAGAATATATCTAGATTCACACTGTGTGTGTGTGTGTACATGTGTGTGTGTGACTTTTCCAGCTCTGGTCTGAATATATCTTTAAGGTTTTATGAACAAAACAAATGCTGCTATTGATTAGCTACAAGAATGCACTTTAGACATATTTGACAATTCAGACTTTTAAAATGAAGATGTCAGTGACTGACCAATCATCAAACCATTTTAGGAAGTTGTTTTGAATTTTGTATGTATACATTTTCTGATATTTAGATATATCAAAAAGTTGAAATAAAAAGCACTAAGAAAATACTAGGTTGTGCGATGGTCATTTGATACCTTCTCCAGCATCTAGCATAGTGTCTTGCATTTATTTAGCTCACACTCACTATTTGTGGGATGAATGAAAAGAAAGCACTAGAAAATATAAAGTAATCTGATGGTAAATGGACAATTTGCCTTGTGTGTGATAATTACAGTATATACATATTAAGTACACCCTTCTAGACATCCAAACAAAAAAGATGGTTTTGGGATAACAATTTTGAAGAAGTATGAATTGAAAAGCATGTTAAAATATCCAGTTTTGCACCAGTGAGCATACATTTTTCTCTCTCTGATTAAATTTGGATTTCTTTTGAAGCTAAGCTTTTTTACTAAAATGATAGTTTAATGTTTTTCTATTAATGGAAAAAGTGTGATATTAGTCGTGACTAAAAGTAGATTAAAAACTTAAGGAAAAAGCAAACTCCACTTATTTTTCATTAACAGTATAGTAAGCAATGTGATATTTATAGGTGTGATTTTAGAATGCTTCAGGTACCACTGTAAAGGTTAAACCCTGTTTCAGTAGGTGCTATAGGATTTAATTGATCCGATTCTTGACTATTTTCTAATTTTTTAAATGGCATATTGCTTGTTCTTTTGAAAATAATTAGTAGATAGGAAGTTTTTACTATGATAGGGGATGCTGGGGTAACGGAATTTATCTTAAGTAACAGTATGTTGAATCCTCTACATTCTGGGACCACAAAAAATGAAGGGCATGGGCAATTGATGATTTGCTTAAACAGTTCTTTTAAATAGATAAGAAGAATAGCTGTGGTTAAGTGCTTACTGTATGTCTGGTACCCTGTAAAGGTATTATCTATAATTTAGAGGTGAAGAGATTGAGAAAGTTATGCATTGCTCAAGGACTTGTAGATCCTAAATGGTGAGCTTATACTTAAGCTCAAGCCTGACATCAAAGCTCTTAACTACTTTGCCATATCTTTATAGTTTAATATTTTCGTAGCCCTAGTTTAATTTTAGTTGATAATTTCTGATGTTTTACAAAACAGGATTGTCTGTTGAGATCATGATTATCTTACAGTATTTAGTGTTTTGGTTTCAAAACTTTTCAGTAATTATTCTCTGAGTTGATCTTTACAACCCAGAGGCAAATTAGTCATTTGTACCACATAGAAGAGGAAACCGGTCCAGAGAAGCAAGGTACTTCTTTCTAGGTCACATAGGAATGGAGCCAGGACTAACTGGATTTCTTGTGCAATTTGCCTTTTTTCATTCAACTTTGGTTTTCAGACTTATCCATAGCTCATCATGTTCACTGCTTTATGCTAGCCCCTGTCCCTACACAGAGCAGGCAGTGTTTCCAATTTTCTATAGTGCTGCAGGGAATAATCTTGTACGTGGACCCTCATGCACATGTTTCAGAGTTTCTCTAGGTGGAATCAGAAGGAAATTGCTGGATTTAGGCTATGGATATCCTCAACTTTGGCCAGATTTGTCAATTTACATTTCTACTCTTCTCATGTTTTCTCCTTACATTTCCTCACATTCTCTCCTACACTTGTAGACTTAAATTTTGCAATCTGATGTGAAATGATATCAGTTTAATTTGAATTCCTTGATTGTTACTAGTGAGTGCGGGTCTCTTCCTGAGTTACCTAGCCATTCTGGCTTCTTCCTTTGAATTGTCTGCTTGTATCTAGTTGTTAGTATTTCTTCTCATTGGTTTGTAGGACTTTTTTTTTTTT
>JAQZBX010103479.1:0-11054 GCA_029593785.1 Cabassous unicinctus | reverse complement strand
AAGTGTTTATATTTTCGATTATTAAATGTACAAATAAAGTTAAGAGAAAAAAAAAAAGAGTGAGTTGAGGGGAGTCAAGCATTGAGTCCCCTCCCCATTGGGGGGTATGTGGTTTCTAACTCAGCAGTGGGGATACAAGGCGTGAGCCTGGGAAATGTTTTTATGAATTATTTTCCTTGTGGATTTATTTTTAATTTATTTCTGTGACCTGGCTGGGAGAGGAGAGGAGAGAGAGAGAGAGAGAGAGAGAGAGAGAGAAAGAGAGAGAGAGAGAGAGATGCTGTGAGCACATGACAAAAATAAAATAAAATAAAATAAAATGGAAACTTAAAACTCACTAATTTGACTCATAATTCTCTCTCCTTTGTTATGGCTGTCTCCAAGCTCTCCATCATTTCACGTATCTGATTTTTACTGCTTTTAAAATCTTCTCTGGAATCAGTCTTGCCTGTAATATGCAAGCTCATTCTTAGAAATACTTTTATTAGTAACCAGCAACCAGTATGCAAGTATGCACTTGAGCAGTATAAATGCAGTTAAGCACTAATTTATCAGTTTAGACAGACAGACATTTAACACATATATTCTGATTACTCTTCAGGAGTACACTTAAATTTGAAATTCAGGAGTAAGCTATTGATTCCAAACTGAAAGTTCTTAACACCTAGATAAAAATTCTGATCATAATAATATGTGATTAAAACTTAAAACATTGTCAAAATAACATGCCATTAAACTCTTCCAGTTTACACAGTTTTACAATATAACTGATAACCAACACAGCACAGGTGTTTGGTTAAAGAATCTTTTATCTCTGCCTTTGCTAGGACTTATTCCTTTATAACTTCCCTTCTAAGAAGCACACAGAGGCCTTTGTTGATTCTTCTGCCTTCATAGCCACCCACAAATCTCCTAACAGGGGCCATACTGCAGCTGCCACTATCTAAGTCTCTCTTTTCCCTATTTAAGTGCAGCTGCTCTGCTACTTGCTATAGTACAGCCAGGATACCTGCCAGAGTTTTTAGGGCACCCTCTTATTCTCTTGGTGGTCTCCAATTGTCCTGTAGGTCAGCCACACCCCTGATGTAAGCCATCCCCCCAACATGGACGTTTCAGCCAATCTAGGATTTTCCCCATGGATTTTCCTTTCCCTGTTTCCCTGATCTCATGTCCACAACTGCTGGTGGTCCTTCTATCTCCTGGCTGTGGCCTACCAATTGTTCCAAACCCAGGTCCTGAAGGGCAAGTGTTATTGAGGCCACAAGACCAAAGAACACACCTGGTATTTAATCAGGCATAAGCTTTATTGGGACTTACAGATAGGAGAGAATCAACGATGGTGGTGGTTCAGTGAATGAAGATAGAATCCACAAAGAGATGAGAAAATGAGGGGCAATGTATAAGGGGTTTCAAAATAAGGACATTCCATAGGGTATGAGAACAAAGTTTCTGCAAAGGTCACATGAAGCCTACACATGGGGATTGGTGATGTTTTCACTGCACTCCTAGGAAGGAAGTTTACCAAGGACATTTACTGCATTGGGAAGCATATACTTCATGATTTCTATACATTCTCTTCCCTCTGAGGAGGATTGTTAACCTTTAACTTACGTCTAGGCCACACAGACAGCTATGTGCTAAAGACTTATGTATGCCCTGTGTGCCCACATGTGGATTTTCTCCATTTGGGTTTTCAGATTCATCTTATCAATATATACTGATTCCCAGGAAAACTGCAGCACATAGGTAGACATAAGGAACCTCACTACCATCACATTCTTTTTCATCATGTATATCTCAGCTCCCAGACACTGAGAACCATGCATGTTCTGCTTTTTAGTGATTTGCCTGGGAGGTCTGACTGGGAATCTTCTAATGATATTGTTACTGTGAATGATCCACATTTGTACTCTCCTATGTATTTCTTTATTGGCAATTTATCCCTCTTAGATCTATGCTACATTTCACTTACTGATACTAAAATGATTGTGAATTCTCGGACAGGAAATAAGTAGATTTCTCTCTGTCATGAGTCACTCAGATTTTCTGGTTTATCTCATTTAGAAAGACAGAGCTGCCTTTCCTTGTGGTTGGATCCAATGATCAATAAGTTGCCATTTGCCACCTTTTACATAGTGGGCTCACCATCACACCACATCTGTGCACTCATATAGCTGGAGGTTCATGGACAAGTTGGTTGTTCTATGCCATTATCTACACCAGATACTTGTCCAGGCATCCTTTCACAGTGTCTAATGTAATCCATCAATATTACTATGATGTGGCTCATTTATTGAGGATCTCATTTTCAGGTAATTTCTTTTCTGTGACTGTGGTCGTAGCTATAAGCACATGCAGGGTCTTAATATGTTACACCTTATTATTTATGTCATGCATTAATATATTTTAAATGGTACTTAGAATGCATTCTGTGAAAACCCATAATAAACCTTATCCAGCTGCATCCAGCTAATTTTATTTACAATTTCTGGGTTGATTGCTCTCTTAGGTCCTATTGCATATAAGCATCTCTTAAAAATCTCCTCACAGACATTTCCTACACCATGGTGCCTACTCTTACAACCCCCCTCAACTATTATCTGTAGAAGAAACACTTTTGCAATGCTCTAAGTAGAATGCTTAACAGATATTGTGTGATGCCAAGAAAGGCTTTCCTTGATTAAATGTATATATATAATTTGATATGTTTTTTAATAGTAATTTTTATTTTCAAAATATGCTTAGATTACATAAATGTTACACAAAACACATAGGGATTCCCATATGCCCCACTCCCCACACCTTCCACACCCTCCCACATAAACAAGATCCTTCATTAATGTGGCACATTCATTGCAATTGATAAACACTCCTGGGGCATTGCCAGGACATTGAATATGGACCATAGTTCATCTTGCAGTCCACACTCTCTCCCACAGAGTTCTGCATGTTATGTGATGATATAAAATGGCCTATATCTGTCATTACAATGTCATTCAGGATGATTCTCAAGTCCTGAAAAAGCCCCCATATTACAACTGTTTTTCCCTCTCCTTTCCCCCAGAACCTCCAGTGCTCACTGTCTCAACATCAATGTTGTAATTTCTTCTGTTGCTAGAATCACAATACGTCTATAGTAGAATACCAGCAAGTCCACTCTAGTCCATAGTTCATTCCCCAATCCTGAGGATTCTGGGATGGTGATGTCCACTCCACGTCTAATTGAGAGGAGGCTTTGATCCCATACAGCCAATGGATGGGACTTTCTTACTTGCAGTTTTTGGCTCTCTTGTTTCCTTGGTATGGTGGTTGTTAATCCTCACCTCCTGGTTAGTTGTCCTGAGTGATTACAATGAACTGGAGAGTAGGTGTTGCAACTCGGCAGAGGCTCCAGTCCCAGCAAGCACACGGACTGCCCAAAGACTCCAGTCTCTTGGGCGTACTCCTACAAACTCCAGCATCAAGTATAGTTTTCAAAAGAAGGGACATTGCCATTAACCATGGACCAAAGTTCACATTGTAGTCTACACACTCTCCCACACAGTTCTGCATTTTATGTGATGATATAAAATGACCTATATCTGTCATTACAATGTCATTCAGGATGATTCCCAAGTCCTGAAAAAGGTCCCACATTACAACTGTTTATCTTTCTCCATGCCCCCAGAGCCTCCAGTGGCCACTGGCTCCACATCAATGTTGTAATTTCTTCCATTGCTAGAATCACAATATATCTATAGTAGAATACCAGTATGTCCACTCTAGTCCATAGTTCATTCCCCAATCCTGAGGATTCTGGGATGGTGATGTCCACTCCACCTCTGATTGAGAGGGGGCTTATATCCCATGGGGAAGATGGATGGAACTATCTTGCAGACTAACTTGCAGACTCTCTGTTCCTTAGGATTGTCATTGTCCATTATCATCTCCTTGTTAGTTGTCCTGAGTGAGTCCAATGAGTGCTAGAGTAGGTTTTGCGCCTCCGCTGAGGTTCCGGACCCAGTGGGTACATAGACAGCCCAAAGACTTGCGTCTCTTTGATGTACACCTCCAAACTCCAGCACCAAGTGTAGGTTTAAATAGAAGGGACAGATGAGCCATGTCTAAGGAAGACAAAATTGAGACATGCTTAATGGTAAAGCCCCAGGATGTGTTTATCAAATGCAATGAATATACCACACTAATGAAGAATGTTTATGTGGGATGGTGTGGGAGGTTTGTGGAGTGGGTCATATAGGAATCCCTTTATTTTTTGTGTAATATTTATGGAATCTAAATATCTTTAAAAAAATAAAAAATAAATTAAAAAAATAAAATAAATAAAAGTCCAAAATTAAAGAACTCTTCAAATTTAATAAAGGGCCTGTTAGTATCTGAACCAGGTGGACTCTAACTGATAATTACCGTCAGTATTCTAGAATGGGAAAGCCAAATAAGCAGCAACTTTTTGTTTAATAAAACTTATTCCCTACAGGATATATATGTAAAAATAAATAAATAAATAAATAAATAAATAAATAGGACAGATGAGCCATGTGTAGGGAAGCCATAATTGAGTCCAACTCTGTCACTCTCAGGAGCACAAAGTAGGGCCCACCAGCAAGGCACCAAACTCTGGAGCTATCTGCCCAGCCCTACTTGATATGTTTTTAAATTGGAATCTTTTCATGTAAAATGCCTAGAGTTTTGTTGCCTGTACCTTTTTTTTTGTTAAGTACAGGTGACACTGTGCTGTAAAACTTTTTGCCTTGTTTTTTATGCTCAATTGAATATTTCTGAAATTTCTTTTTGGTTCTTGAAAATTCTGCCTATATTTTCAAAATTAAAGCATATAAAATGAACTTTTAATTCTTGAAATTGTGCATAGACACCCATAATTTTATCTAGGATCCTATCTTTAGTCTGTAATATATTGTTCTTATAGCATAATACAAGTACAGTCACACTTTATCTCTTAGAATATATTAATTAGAAGTATTCAAATATCCAGTTATCTTCTTATAATTGTGATAATTTAAAAAAGGTTTCTTAATGTTCTTTCTCATTCAAAATCTCACTTTCTGTCAATGCTTTTTAGCAATTTTTTTCTATTCAATAAACTTTTTAAATCTGTGTTAATCAGATCCTCTATGTTCCAGCTACTTTTGCTCTGTCATTTCAAGAAAATGAGTTAAATTTTCCTCCTGCTTGTGTTACCATCACTTTCATTGTAGAATTTAAACAGGTATTCTTCATATATATTGATATCATGTTATTCAACCCACAAATTTCCCAGAATACTATATTTTAATTCTGTCTTCTCCTTGTTCATAAAAAATAAACATCTTTGCCTCAATTAATGTTTGCCTTAAATAGTACATTTTTTCTATGACTATTACACTCTTTATTTCACCTCAGATTTGATTTTTATTCTGTATGCCTTTTTTACCAGAGACATAGTAGGTTTAGAGAAAATTGTGCCTAAAATACAGAGTTCCCACATACCACCCTATTATTAACACCTTGCCTTAATGTGATAAGTTTATTACAATTGATAGAACCCCATTTTTAATGAATTTTCTATTAACTATATCCAATGGTTTAACTTAGGGTTCATTGTCAAGTGCAGTTTCATATATATTTTTTAAAAGTTTTATTCTATTACCCTACATACAACCTGAAATTGATCTTTTAACCACATTCCCATATATTATTCAGTGTTGTCAATTACATTCACAAAGTTGTGTTGCCATCACCACCATTCATTATCAAAATTTACAATCAACCAAATAGAAACTTTGTAGAACTTTAGCATTTACATTCTCATTACTTTTGCCCACCTTGTCCCCTGGTAACCTATAGTCTAGTTTCTGGTTCTATGAGTTTGCTTATTCTAATTAATTCATATCAGTAAGGTCATACAATACTTGCCCTCTTGTACCTGGATTATTTCACTCAACATAATGTCTTCAAGGTTCATCCATTTTATTGCACATATCAAGACTTCATTCCTTTTCAGGGCTGAATAATATTCCATTCTATGCATACATAACATTTTCTTTATCTACTCATTGGCTGATTGACCTTAGAGTTGTTTCATCTTTTGGTAATTGCAAGTAATGCTGCTATCAATATTGGTGGGCAAATATCTATTCAAGTCCCTGCTTTCAAATTCCTGAATATATACCTAAAATTGGGAATGCAAGTTCATGTTAACTATATACTTACCTTTCTGAGGAACTGCCAAACTGTCTTCCACAGTGGCTACATCATTTTATATTCCCACCAACAGGGAATGAGTGTTCTTATTTCTTAACACCCTCTCTAACTTTTACGTTTTCCAACACCCCTGACACCCCTGGGGCAAAGGTGGCAGAGGAATCATTAAGTCAGTAAACTTTCCCCTAAATATGGAAAATATTTAAAGGGATGTATTAAATGGGCAAGTATTGTATTTAAAAATATAGCTTAAAAAGCCTTAGAATTATTCCTTGAACACTTGCTAGCTCCTCCTACACCCCTTCACAACAAAGGGTGTAGTGTGCTGGTTTTCTTATGTGGGTCCCTCTATTCCAGAGAGAGCAGTATGACCCTTGTGAGCATACTGGGGTATATATATGTCAGTACCAAACTATATTTTGGAAGTCTGAGAGACTCAGCTGGAGATCATGCTTTGGGTTCACCCTCTCAGAATCCCTCAGGGGAGGGAAGCTTCTTGCCAACAACTAGGATAGTGTGGGAAAAAATTAATTTGAAGGTAAATTAAAAAAAAAAAACTATTTTCTCTTAGATACTGAATAGAAGTTGTTCAATTAACTTTGTTCCAGAACATAGAGTTGTAGCTAACATGCAAAAAATATTAATCATGACTTAGAATTTAGTCTTCACAGGATTTCTGTGTTCACTCAAGCATAACATTGCCTAAGCATAATGATAAAATGGCACACTATTTTCTTATTTGGTTGAATCATTTAATACTTATATGAGCAATATGTGATAGTTCTATTTGCTCACATTACACATTAATATTTTATATTTTTAGCTATTTAAACATTTTCTGGTATATTCAGTGTGTGTGTGTGTGTGTGTGTGTGTGTGTGTGTACGACTGTGATTTTATATTTTAATGTGCTTTAATGGTAATACGGAAATACTCTTCTGTAAAATTCTTATCAATATTAAATGTGATGGATATGTTGACATAGTTTGTTATATAAAATGTTGTATCCTTCTATATCCTTTGAGAAAGAGAAATTTACAAGTCTAAGATAAGGAAATTTATCAACATCTTACTGATATCCTGAAGACAATCTCCATTGTACGTTCTTATAATAATTATAGTTTTGACTTTACTATTTTGTGCACTTAACATCATTAGAGTATGGTGTTAGGTAGGTGTGAAATTTTATTTTATCCAAAATTATTTTCCAATTGTACAAGCATGATTTTCTGAAAAGTACATAGTACTGTAGCCACACAAATTGTTCTGTTGCAGTGGTTCTTTATTTCTATACTCACAAAACATCAATTCAAATGAATTAAAAAAGATTGTTTTTTAAATCAGGGAAATTTGCACTTTTGAGTGTGTCAAGAGCTGAACAGAGCTGAGACATATAAGCTGTGATGCCAGGTATTTAGGCAGCTTGCTAAAACAGTCTAAGCAAAAATGGGCATAAACATTGTAGCCTTTAATTGCTTACTGTGCTAATTCATGCAAGACTTTACACCCAGAAGACATGCTGATTGACCATTTCCTGGAATGGCATCAGCAGGTGAGGGTCAAATGGATCAGCACAGATGTGGGGATCATTTCACTATTGAGCATCCCAAAATAAATGGCTCCTGTAGTTTTATGGACCCAGAGCCTGGGGCAGAATGGGGTGTCTAGATGTGTGAAACTACTTCCTAATGAGTCTTATTGGAGAAAATATTCTCAAAGTCTACAACTCCCCTCCTTCCCTTTAAGGGGTTATCAAACGAATGACATGATGAAGGCCTTTTTTATGAGCCCTTGATAGGAAGGCCTCTAAATGGAGGCACCTAGGCTAGGATTGCACATATGCACATCAGCAGGACCAGCCAAGTGGGTCTGAGTCTTGACTACAATTCTGTTCAAAGACTGCCATTCACTGGCTGTGCACAAGTGTGAATGGGGAGGGCAACTTTCCTCCTGTGTGGCTTGCCAGTGAAGTCTTTGTAATTGCCTATGGTCAGGAAAGAAAAACAAATCACTCTCTTTTGCCTCTCCATGTGACAGTTTGTGCTTTTTCTTTTTATCCGTGTACCATTTAATAATCAATTATGTATATACCAATCACTACTCCTTTGTTCTAGATATTTTTTCCAGAAGAATTGTATACAGCAAGAACAAAAACATGGTTACAGGAATCCATTTATATCCAACGTAACCAGGAAAAACTGTTAAAGAATTTGTCAGGGCGTAATCCTGATTTTTAAAAAAATAATTACAATAGATTTACAAAATTCCACCCCCTTACTGTTTAATATTAATTATATTTCCCATCTATTTAAGTCTTTTGTAGGCTTTGGATGGGATGGAAGTCCTTTTCAAGGTTCCTCACAAGGTGTAAGTGATTAATAACTGTAAAGAAAAGTTTACTATTGAAGCAAGGATCAGGCAGACTGAAGAAACATAATACAACAAAGAAGTGCACACTTGGGGAATTGCTGCAATCAGATCACAGACTGGTCACCTAAAATGTGTAATTCAGATTGGTGTTACCTTGTCCCCATCTATCAGTTACTGAAGTCAATCCTTCAATTGTTCATTAAAGCATTCAATCACCCTGCGGCTAGAAGGTGATATAGAGAATGGAGGGTCCATTGTATGTCCCATGATTGGATCACTGATGAGCAGCTTGGGTCACAAATTTGGGGCATTATGAGATGCAATATATTCAGGAAAGTCAAAGAGGAAAGAAAAGTAATAATGATGGGTGTGGATAGTGTGGTCTGAATCAGTGGAACAAATAGAAATGGATAGACCAAACCTGGAGAAACTTTCATCCATAGCCAGGATCCTGCACGACATTCTGGGATGGGGTGAGAGGCTCAGTGGTTTACCTGTTCAGATATTCCTGGCCCTTTGGCTCAGAAATGTTCCTGAGCAGAAGTTTTACCCATGACCAAGGTTTGGCAGGTGGGACAGCTTTTGTCATTCTGTTTCTGTTTATTCTGATGACAGTGACAGCCCATGCATGCAGGTCCACTCTAGGATGGTATCTGAAATTCCATGGAGCATCTTCCTGTGGATCCAGGAGGTGATTGGCCATATATATGCTTGCTCTGAACTGCTTATTTACTACATATACCTGAGAATCAAGGTCTACTTGAGGTTAAGGTACCCCTCTTTAGGAAAAGACTTTCCTGGGGAACATTTGAATGGGTAGCAGAAGGCATATTAAGATAAGAGATGATTTTTATCCAAATGTTTCATTCCCATAGGGAAGCCCAATTTAAATGCTTGCCCAGGGCTTGCCAGTGACCAGACAATAGAGGTTCAGTCACTCATATGCTCCAATAGAATGGTCCTAACTATGGCAATTCGCATGAAAGTTTGGGTGTGAAGGTTAGCCAGGGTGAGCATAGAACATATTAATACCAATAATACATTTAGTAATAGGAGTCTCACAATAGGTTTGTAGGGGCCATAAGCCACCCACCATTTTTGGGTTCGGGAAATGTCTCAGTGGTGGTGTCTTCAGTCCAAAATCAGAGAGCAGTATCTGTTTTACTCTCCTCTTGGTGCCAGAGTTTATGGCGATCATAGTAGACTGGTATCTAAAAGGCCTAAGAATGAAATTTGTTTTCCCTACTCTCCCATTAACCCTTAACCCCAACATAGGGCCTTTGTGTCCCTGGAGACAGAGAGATCTCAGTGGAAAAGTACAGATAAAAATCCTATTGTGGGATTTGGGTGGGAGATGGCATCAGTTTAGGTGAGCACTCTTTATTTCTCTCACAGAAAATGGCTGATTGGGGACAGGATCCTGCGCAGGTGCTCTCTTCTGGGAGCCTACAGAGTGAGAACCTCAGAGACATTGATCTGGAGGGAGCTGGACAGCGAGGTGGACAGCTCAATATAAAATTGTGAGTTTATTCCCCATTTAGAAATCGTGGATGGAGATGGCTAAGCCCCACCCTCCCAGCAACCCAGTGAGAGGGAGCACTCTCTGAGAGTAGGAGTGTCCTTGCAAAGGGTGAGAGGGTTTTTTTCTGTCAGTTTGAATGCCTGGACCCCTTTGAAGGTTTTTGGGAGCAAACCAGCTGGCTAGAAGTGGTGCCGAGCTGAGGGGAGAGGCAAATCTGCTGAGGGAGGGTGATTTACCTGAGAGCCATGGGACACAGAGGCTTGGCTCAGGAGGGGGCAGATCCAACCAATTTTATAATTCCAAGCTGAGTGTCAGAGTCTCAGCTCCCCTAGGGGGGTGGTCAGGCATTGGGTAGTGTTTGGTAAGTTTCCACAGTCTATTTACGGTCCCCTCGGTGGAAGGGGTGGTCCAGAAGAGACCTTCTTTTGGGTCCCTTATTTCTTCAAAAAATATTTTTTTAACTTAATTTATCATTAAAATCTGCCTCAAAACCTGCAGAGAGAAGGCTTCAAAGTAATTGATTGATGAATGCAGCTGAGCGGCTCCACAAGGGCCCAATAAGGAATGCTGTTCTTCCTTAGCTTTGTTTGACTACAAACTTGTGCGTTTGTTTGGTTTTTGTTTGTTTGTTTCTTGCTTTTCTTTCCTCTTTCCTCCCCACCCCACTTTTTAAAAATTAGTTGATGCTACCTTGTTTCTTCTTTGCTGTGCTTCTACTTCCTTGATTTTCCATTCTCTGTGTATAGTGATTTTGTCTAAAAATGCTATCTCTTTTCCTTCCTTTATCTTTCCACCTTCTGCTTTCTGTTGTGATTCTTACATTCCACCTTTTTTCATTAATACTCAATTTCACTGGTGTTGATTTCTATCTTGTCTATTCTGTTTTTTTTATTATTATTATTAACTTTTTCCTTTCAGCCCTTACTTTACTCTCCCTCTCTCCTCATCATTCTGGCCTTTTAAA
>JAQZBX010103478.1:0-11030 GCA_029593785.1 Cabassous unicinctus | reverse complement strand
CCCAAAGGAGATGGAGGCAGAGATGACACAACCATCAGTACCCTCTGAAACTCATTCATAGCTTTTGTGTCGTCTCTCTGTAATCAGCAGTTCCTGTTGCTTAACTCTCATAGAGAAACAGCAAAAAAATATACAAGCAAACAGCTCTGAAATTTAACATTATATTCTAGTCGTTCAGAAAACACCCTTTTTCATTTTCAATTACTGTTTCTGAAAGAAGACTTTGATAGATCCAGCCATGTTCAATCAGCTGAGATTAAACAATGGGACCAATTTTATAAAAATTACAGTTTCTCTAAGAGATTTTCTTGAACAATTTACTGTAAATAATAGTGGATTTTGCATGACCATTTCTTATAGTTTTGTTAAGAGTGCACAACAATAAAATGCAAAACATTTAAAGCAATTTTATAAAGCTTAAATATATAAGATCGAATATGTACCATCTGGATGACAACAATGCATGAATAAATATATATGAATTATGTATTTCTCCATATGTCCTTTTTTTACTATTATTTTTTCTAAATGGAAGTTTTGATATTTATTGGGCTAGTTGGATTAGGTCAATGTTTCTTAAAATTTTGGAATAACAGACCCCTTTATGAACAAATGTAAACATTGGATCTTATCCTCCAACACATCTACTACTTTGTGCATTGTTCCAGGGCATTATTGGATCGACAGAGCCAATTGATAGACCCTCTTGACTCTTAGTAAATTTGCCCTAAATTAGAGCTACTACACCTTTCATTTATCCAAAGGCCAGAAATGCCATTATACTGCATTAGTGATTGAACTGGATCATTACTTTTGGAAACTCATAAGTAAATGTTGTCAGTTTATTTTCAAAATTGAAGACCATCACATTGATAGAAGGTTAAAAGATGTCTGTAACATGGGTTTGGGGAAACCTAGAGGAAGCCTAATCCTATAAATGACTCAAATATTTAAAAATTTGCCAAAGCAAATTTTGTTCTGTATCACACAGTGGAGTAGAAAATATTTTATCAGTAAAACAAAAAGTCCAAAACTAACACCTTATATGGTATCTCAGTAAGAATCTGTGAGCCATAAAACTCAGAGGAGATATGTTTTCATTGTACCCATCAGGAGAATATAGTAAAAAACTTATCCCCAGATAAGTAAAACATTAAGTGATTATATGGATTCATGGGTTGTCAATCAAATTATTTTTGGAGGATCCCTGCCAAATAAACCATTTTTAATTTAAATATTAAAGTTTTGATTAAAACAATCTGTCTTCATAATGTTATTTGAGGAGAAATTAACTGCAGTGGTCATTCATAGTTCATGATGATAAACAAATCATGACTATTTTTCTGAAGGGAGTCACTATGTTATCACAAGCCTTCAGTGATTACAAATGAGCAGATATCTAATCTATCATTTTGTGGAGGAGATTTGCTTTGACTACTTGCTGCAGGGCATGGATCACATTCTTGTTCCTTAGGCTATAGATCAATGGGTTCATCATTGGACTCAAAAAAGTAAAAAAGACTGCAATTATTTTGGACTCCTCTATAGACTTCTCAGTTGGGAGCCTTAAGTACATGCAGAAGAGAGTTCCATAAAATATAGTTACCGTTGCCAGAAGGGAACCACAAGTAGGGAAGGCTTTGTGCCTTCCTTCAGCAGAACGCATCCTCAAGATGACTACAAAAATGAAAAGGTAAGACAGGAGAATGATGAAGAGAGAGCTTGAGAGAGTAAAGGCAGCAACTACAAACATTGTCATCTCTTTGACAGAGGTGTCAGAGCAGGCCAACATTAGAAGAGGAGAATCAGCACAATAGAAATAGTTGATTTCAAGGGAACCATAGAAGGATAAATGAAAAGTCAACATTGTCTGAGAGAGTCCATTCAGGAAGCCATAAGTATAAGGCACCGTGACTAAAGATCCGCAAATGTTCTTGGACATTCTGGTGCTGTAATGGAGAGGCCTGCAAATGGTTGCAAATAGCGATCCAATGCCATTGAAGCAAGGATGTAAAACTCAGTGATCACCAGGGTAATGAAGAAAAGGCACTGTCTGAAGCATCTGGCATAGGAGACAGTCTTTTGGTCTGAAAGGAAATTGTTCAGCATATTTGAAGTAATATTGGAGGAATAGCAAAGGTCTTCAAAGGAGAGAGGGCCCAGGAAGAAATACATGGGAGTGTGGAGGCGGGAACTGGTCCTGTTCAGTACAATCATGCACAGATTCCCTGCCAGTGTGATTAGGTAGATGGCCAGAAACACTCCAAACATGATCCTCTCCAGCACTGGGTCGTCTGTGAGCCCCAGGAGAATAAATTTAGCCACTCAAATTAATTCTTCACTCAAATTAATTTTTATATCTGTGACAGATTCTTTTTTTAAAATTTCTATTAGAGAAGTTGTGAGCTTACAAAGCTATAATCCATAATGTGCAGAATTCCCATACATCACCTCTCCACCAATACCTTACATTGTTGTGCAACATTTGTTACAGAATATGAAAGAACATGATCAGACTATTAAACCAATAGCTATGGTCCATAGCATATACTTCTTGTATATTTTCCATACACCCCCCTATGCTAAGTGAAATAAGCCAGGCACAAAAGGACAAGTATTATATGGTCTCATTAATATAATCTTTGCCAGATTCTTAAAATCAGAATAGTTGATTAAATCACACTTATATTTTAATTTTTCTTAAAATATTATGTTCAATGGATTCCCAGAAAAATTGTGTTAATCTTTTTTTGTGGCACTTAATGTATGATAATGCAGGTCTCTTTAATCCTCTTAAATATAGAAACATAAAAAAGAGTATCTTTTCATACTTTGGCTATTAAAATTTTTACTCATGAATTTTGGCATTTTTATCAATTTCCTACTCATAATCTTTAACATTTGTTATATATCAGGACTTAAGTGATTTAAATTATTTCTATGAGTTTTTCATATCTTAATTTTACAACTTTATTTTATTTGTGGCAAATACTTTGCAAAATAGTTGGGTGCCTATTAATTCTAAATATTTGTATTGTCAAATTTGAGAAACTTTTCTATTGTGATTTCTTCCACTACTAATAAGCTCAGAGAAATTTTCTTCTGATCACTGAATGGGTTAATAGCTATTTTAGTTCTGATTAGGCACAACATGTTTTTCAGCATTTGAAATGATTAGCCCCTTTGAAAGGCATGTCTCGGCATTTCTGTTTTCTTGGGGGAACTGTAGCCAACAAAAGATCAGCCTAGATTGCAATAAGATTCTGTATTTAGAGATGTTTGTTAAAAAAATGCTATTGCATTATAAAAGCACAGTATGGTGTAAAAATAGATATTTGTGTAAAATTGTCAAGTAAATCCATAGTATTAACATATCAGGGTTTTTCTTAAATGGTCCTGTGTATATAATCTGCCCATTAGATGTATAGGGACATGGCTAGAACAATACTCCTCATACTAGAAATTTTGTTTGTTTTCATATTTTCCAATAGTTTACAATGGATATGTATTGCATGTATAACCACACATATATAGGCATATAGTTTCTATATTAATTATATGAATAATTAAAATTTTGCATAGCTAAAAAACATCTGATTTGCAATCTCCTAAGATAAATTTGAAAAAGAAGAATACTGAAATGGAATATTCTACAAGAAATTGAAACAGATATTAAATGTATTTTAATTATAATAATTCTGTTTAAAACATATGTACAGACTGGTCAAAGAATAGAGTACAGGTCAGAAATGGATTAAGCTATGGGACAAATTAAGGTGAATTCATGAGCCACTTGGTAAACTTATTATTATTATTACTTATTATTGCTTAATAAGCAGTCTGAGGAAATTCGTTAAAAATGCAAGAGAAAGAGTTATATAAAACATCATAATACACCACAAAATTATATCCAGAAGAAATTAAGATATACTTCTAATATATATTACCATGAAAAATAAATAAAATATGGATGCATGCTTATCTAATATCAGGTTGAAGAAATTTTTTAAATTCTTAGAATTTTCCCCAGTAATAATATAAGCATCTCCCTGTCATAAATTATCAGAAGTAACATAAAAAGTAACCATCAAACTAATACATATCTCTTATTTGTTAAATATATATTTCAATATTCTTTTGCTCAAATCCTAAGAATTTTGGTTGAGACAACAAAGCAGCAAATAATTGTATCTAATATTTTCCAATATTGATAAAGTTACAGTAAAGTTGTTGCTCACAAACATTATTATACAGTGTAAATTGCTATAAGTTTTCTGTAGAACATTTATCTGGAGCTTTAAAAATGTTCCAAATTTTAAATTAGAAATCCACTTCCAGGAATATATTATAAAGGAATAATTAGAGAACTATCCAAAGAGGTCTGAGTCATTTGTAACAATAATAGGATACCTTGACATGATGCAACAATGGTTTGCAAGATAAACCAATTGGAATGAAATAGGCCAAAATGCTTAGAGCACCTATCTATAAGTGCATTTAAGTAAAATTTGCTTTTATTCCTTATGTCTTTTAATAATTTTCAATTTGTTTTTTATTAGAATCAGTATATACTGTTTTTAATTAAAATTTAGAATGGTTTAATTTTGAAATATTATGCCACATTAAATATTTACTGTGTATGAAAATGCAGAAATTATACTATCAAGTGAAAACAAAAGTTCAAATTGCATATGGCATTTGACCCCGATTTTGTATTATTAATTATAATAACATATGTATGAATATAAATGTATTGATAGGAAATGTGACAAAATGCAAATATGTATAATCCATTTGTTTAGATAAGGAAATTTACTTCTTTCCTGCCAGTATTTTCTAGCTATTTATAATTAACCTATACGCATTTATAATTTGGAAAATATGTTAAAAATATGTAGCTGTAATAGAGCTATCATATATCAACAATATGTACTTTTGCATTGAATAGTAAGGTAATTGTACTTATAATGTACAAAATTAAGATGTTGACCTGAAATACCAGAGAATATCCATCTCAGTTATTGTTAGAATAAATATCACTGTTATCATTAGCACCACAATTTCATCCTTAACAATAATTGCATCATTTCCTCACCCAAAACATGCCACCTGGCCTTTGCAGTTTGTTGAGGTGTTTGGTAGCCACTGCAGTGTGTATTAGAAAGAGAAGAGAATTTGGAACCAAATGACTTGCCATTATGCTACCTAATATTTAAGTGACTTTGGAAAACTCAAATTAAGCATCATCTATAATGTAATTAAGCATCATCTATAGCAATTTTATTTATTTTTCTTGGCTTATTTTTTATCCTATCTCTACAGAGTTTCTGAAGTGGTTTTTAACAAAGAATTTTTTAAAAATTAAAAGAAACATTATGAATAGACGTATATAAATAGAATAAAAATACAGACTATCGATAGATAACCCATTTGGGTTAAGAGAATTGCCAAGATTAAGTTTAAATTTGGCTTCTGAAAGCAACAGTGGTTCTCAGGAGACAAAAATAAAAGGAAATATACAGTTATTAATAATAACTGTATATTAATAATAATATACAGCTATTAAGGCAAAGCAAAGATTATTTTTCAAATACATTTTATTTGAAACATAACACTTTGCTTAACAAAAAGTGAAGTTTCTTTTAAGATAAGGAATGTCCCATGGACTAAATAAAATGGAACCAAGGGCTTTACTACAGTAAATACCCTCAGTCACTTACTTATTAATAGGTTCTTCTACTTCATTGTTATCTCTTTGAAGGTAGCTTTTCCTGTCATCCTACTGTCACAGCCAAAATCAAACAAATATACAAACAAGCAAATAGCTCTGAAATTTAAATATTATGTCCTAGGCACCCAGAAATCACTCTCTCTCTTTTTCAATTACTGTTTTTGAAATAGGAAATTGATAAGCCCAGCTTTGTTCAATCAAAGAAGACCTGAGAATACGGTTCAATTTTCCAAAAATTGCAGAGCAAAATTTCTGGAAAATCATTTGAATACTTTACAGTAAATACAGTAGTTGATTCCATGTGGGCCTTGTCATGGTAGTGCTAAGAAATCAAAATGCAAAATATTAAAATACAAAACATTTAAGACAACTTAATTATGTGTAAATACATATGATTTAATATGAAGCCATCTCTTTGATTAATAAGGCATAGATAAATGTGGGTAATTGCATGTTTTTTTTTTGTTTGTTTGTTTTTTGTGGGTAAAAATCAAGTTTTTCTCATTACATTCCAATATTTGTAAAATGATATATAAATACATATGCATAAATGTGCATTTGCTTACATAAATGTTATTATATATATATATATATATTTTTTTTAAAGGTGCTTATATTACCTAAATATTACTCAGAAATTACAGGGATTCCCATGCTCCCCACCCCCCACACCTCCAACAACATCCCACACCACCATCCATCATCAGTGTGGCACAACACCTGCAATGGACATACACATCCTGGGGCCCTGCCACCGAGCATAGACCACAGTTCACATCATAGACCACACTCTCTCCCACACAGTTCTGCATGGTATATGCTGATGCAAAATGGCCCACATCCGTCGATTTCTGGGCCTCCTACTGAGGACAAGCTGGCCCACGTGGCATGGCACGATGGGTTGAAGGCCTCCATGGCATGGTGACCTGTTGCAGCATTTTGATGAAACAAAGCAGACACAGAATTATGCACAGCAAATGGACACTGCGAGCACAAGCAACAAGTGGGGGAGGGATAAATAAATAAATAAATTAAACCTTAAAAAATTATAACAAACACTAGTAGAAGTTTTGGATCAGCCTTATCTAAAAAAAAATGAGTCACAGACTGGTTTATGAACCAGGGTAAACATTATGTTTTCTTCTCCAGAAAAATATGTACATATCTACTCATATGTACACAGTTTCAGAGCATTTACATGTCTGCAGAAGCTAATTGATAAATACTTTTGTCTCTTAGTAAATTAGTATTCCATCGAAACCACTAGACTGAAAATACATGGAATGCCATTATACTATATTAATGATTGAGTTGGATCGATATCCTGCCCTTGAGAACTCATAAGCAGGGGTCGAAAGTTTATTTTAAAAAGTGAGGGGAAAATAAAATAAAATAAATTAAAATTAGAAATTTTAAAAAGTGAGGGTAATAGCAGTGTAATCATATGGATAAAAGGTTTATCAAAATATTCATGATGTTGATTTAAGAAAAAGAGGTAGAAAGTTTAAACTTATGAAATATCTATATATTTAAAAATTTCCCAAGATTATTCTAGTAAATAGTCAGGCTTCTGAGTCACTGTTCTATATGACACATTGGAGTAGAAATTATTTCATCATTAGAAGGAAGTATAAAACTAGTAAGTGTACCTTGGGTATCAGTATAAATTTCTGGTGTTCTCAATAGGTTAAAGTAGTTATAAAATTTACCCATTAAGTGAAGATAAAAAGTTAGCATTAATGATCACAATTATTGGATAGAAATCAATTCATTTTCAGAGGACCTATGCCAAAGAACACATTTTAAATCTAAGTACTAATACTTTTTATTATGCCATTCTCTCTTGAAGGTGTTAATTTTGAGAAGAAATTATATAAAGAGGCTATTCAGAGTTCATGATAATAAACAAATCATGACCTTAGAGTGATAAGTTGTCCTTTGAAGGGACGCATATAGAGGCACTTAGTGATCACAAATGAAAGGACTGCTAAATTACAATTTTAAGAAAGAGATAACCCTTGATCACTTGTTGCATGGCATGGATCACATCCTTATTCTTTAGGCTATAGATCAATGGGTTCAGCATTGGACTCAAAAAAGTAAAAAAGACTGCAATTATTTTGGACTCCTCTACAGATTTCTTAGTTGGAGGCCTTAAGTACATGCAGAAGAGAGTTCCATAAAATATAGTTACCATTGCCAGATGGGAACCACAAGTAGAGAAGGCTTTGTGCCTGCCTTCGGCAGAACACATCCTCAAGATGGCTACAAAAATGAAAAGGTAGGACAGGAGAATGATGAAGAGAAAGCTTGAGAGAGTAAAGGCAGCAACTACAAACATTGTCATCTCTTTGACATACGTGTCAGAGCAAGCCAACATTAGAAGAGGAGGATCTGCACAATAGAAATGCTTGATTTCAAGGGAACCACAGAAGGATAAGTGAAAAGTCTGCATTGTCTGAGAAGAGTTCATTCAGGAAGCCATAAGTGTAAGGCACCGTGACTAAAGATCCGCAAATGTTCTTGGACATTCTGGTGCTAAAATGGAAAGGCTTGCAAATGGCTGCAAATAGCGATCCAATGCCATTGAAACAAGGATGGAAAACTCAGCGATCACCAAGGCAATGAAGAGAAGGGACTGTGTGAAGCGTCCGGCATAGAAGATGGTCTTTTGGTCTGAGAGGAAATTGTACAGCATAATTGGAGTAATATTGGAGGAATAGCAAAGGTCTATAAAGGAGAGATGGCCCAGGAAGAATTACATGGGAGTGTGGAGGTGGAAATTGGTCCCGTTCAGTACAATCACACACAGATTCCCCACCAGTATGATTAGGTAGATGGCCAGAAACACTCCAAACAGGATCCTCTCCAGCATTGGGTCATCTGTGAGCCCCAAGAGAATGACACTGTAGTGTCATTTGGAGGTGAGGACATTTTCTCATCCTTTGCAAATTGAACACATTAAGGAATGTGATATTTCCATCCAGTCTTTATTTTTCATTTATTTCACCCCACCCTTATTTTCGTTTCATTGATCTCTCCAGCCATGGATAAATACTGAACTTTTTTCAACAAGTGCATTAGAATAGCTACATAAAACATTTTTACCTAATATCTCTGTATTATCTGTATTTATCCCTCTGCCTTTCCTTCTCTTTCTCACTCTTTATCCTTCTCTCTATCATATACACACTTGTATACAAACACATATTTGTCATATGCATACACACACACACACACACTTGCATGCATCCACATATTCACAGAATTATACGGCTTCTTGGGTAATCCATATTTGTTAATTTTTCCAAATTTCATGTGAAAAAAAAGTGTAAAGAGAAAGAAAATCCGATATGAAAAAGCATGTCCTTTGCATCATTTAAAGGGACAAATGAAGAGTGTGACCCCTGAGGACCCTTCAGCTGTGATATCCTGTTTTTCAGATACAAATTATTAGGTTAGTTTTCAGTATAGCCTTTTCACTTGAAAATCATTGTTCTCTGGCTTAATTTCATCAAAAAATCATTGCATTATCTAAATTTATTTCTTAAAAAGTGACCATTTTGTCTTCTATTCTTTGTAAGTTGAGTCACTTCTTTATTAATTTACACTGCATGGTTTGATTTCTTGTCTCCTAGGTTCTGTGGTTACAGCAATGTGAGAATTCCCTACCCTGGTGGAACACATACTGTACTACAGGAAATAGATGTCAAATATTAGAAAAAATATATAACATCAAGTAGAAGCAAGTGCTGTGAATAAAAACGGAGGCAGGTAAGAGTGCAGTGAAGGATCTTTGAAGCTATTCAGCAAAGGGCTTTCTGAGAGTCGATATTTCAACAGTAAATAAACCGTGCAAGTATCTGGGAAGAGTGTGGAGATTATTTGGTCCCAAATTTTTACATCAATAGCCCACTCATGAAACTGCTTGTTGAAGGAAGCACAGATAAAATTAAAATGCAACCTTAGATTCCAACTCTAGCCACACTTGTCATTCATTTTGAAAGTAAGACACAGTAGTAAATACACTTCAAGAATTGTCCCCTAAGCCATCGTTTATTTGTCACATAATCAACAGAAAAATTTGAATATAATAATTTTTTGCAAATGCGACAAGTTATTAACATATAACTAGAAAAGTCAAGTGCAACTGATGAAAATAATTTATCTATTTCCACTTTGGTGAAATACTAATCTCCATGCAAAAGAACAACATGTATTTTTTAGTGCAGAAATATAGAAATGGACCTACCTGTAAAATTTGACTTACTCATATTTTACCTGTTGAAGGTAAGAGGATTTATAACGGATTTCTTAGGTATACTCCCTAAAGTATCTTAAGAATAATTCTAAGGAAACAATTAAAATATTGTTTGTTCCTCTAAGGCATAACTTTAATTTGTTGTTTTGAGAGGCTAGATTCTCCTTTGAGGCTGAAATCCCTACCTAATATTTGTGTATTCTGCTTGGGGTACATGAGTGCATGGATCTTTAGCATAGATAAAGAAATTAGGCAGCCCTTTCAATGGACGGAAGGAGGAAAATATGTGTAGTTATGTCTTATATATTTATTCTAGAAAAATCAGAGAATTCTCACCGGAAGGCTTAAGTTTTTTTCTCTGTCAACACTGAGATGAAGTCATTTAAGGAGTGAGAGAGGTAGGGCAGAGGGGTTGGTGAGAGATTTGAGGAGAAGGGTCTGAAATAATGTTGACAGCAGGAGAGTGACACAACCAGTGGAAGGAAGGATATGCACTCATCAGATCTGAAAGTCCTCTTTAGGATGGGCATCATGGATTTACACTGAATTAGACTGCTCTATAGAGGTAATTTTACCAACATGCTTTTAATCAAATCCATATTCTAGTGTCAGGTTCATTCATAAAACTGATGTCTTAGAAGGAAAGCTAGAAAGAGTATAAAGAATAATTGAATAATATTTGGCTCTGCATTTGTCAGAGTATAAAAGATGAAGCGACAATTTTACTTGTGGTGTCTTCTAGGGCACTGATAGCTCTAAGTCAATACTCAGTCAATGAAATTAATGAATCAAATGAGGAGAATCCCTCGTTTTGACAGGCTTACTTTGTGAGAAATCAGTAAGAGATCAAGTTATATGTCAATATTAAAATGTACTGTTGGGAGTGGATGTGGCTCAAGTGATTGAGTGCCTACTTCCACAGGGGATGTTCCAGGTTCTATCCCTGGGTGCTTCCAAAAACAACAACAACAACAACAACAAGAAGCAAAAAAAAAACAACTCAAAGGAGTCCACATGGCTCAGTGGTTGAGCGCTGGC
>JAQZBX010103477.1:0-11052 GCA_029593785.1 Cabassous unicinctus | reverse complement strand
TTTTGTATCACAAAGGGATTTGTCAAAAGGTGAAAAGGCAAATGGGAGAAAAATTTTGGTCATGTTGAACACATGGAGAAATGTTCAGCATCACTAGTGATTAGGGAAATGCAAATAAGAACTACAATGCTATATCATTTCACACTTATTAGACTGGCTGCTACCAAAAAGCTGGAAAACTAAATTTTGGATAGGATGTGGAGAGATAGGAATGCTTTTTCACTGACTATAGGAATATAGAATGGTACATCCTCTGTGGATGACTGTTTGGCAGTTCTAAAGGAAGTTGAATATAGACTTCCAATGGGACCCGGCAATACCAATCCTAGGTATATACCTAGAAGAACTGAGAGCAGGACACAAACAGACTTCTCTGTCCTGATGTTCATAGCAGCATTATCCATGACTGCCAAAAGCTAAAAACAACCCTGTTGTCCATCAACTGATTAATGGATAAACAATTTGTGGTGTATACACACAATGGAGTATTATGCAGCAGTAAAGAGAAACAAAGTCATGAAACATATGACAATATAGATGAACCTGGAGGACATTATGTTGAGTGAAGCAAGACAGACAGAATAGGACAAATAATCTTTGATTGTGCTAATATGAACTAAATATATTGTGTAAACTCAAGGATTTAATAATTAGAATATTGGTCACCAGAAAATAGAAGGACGGTAGAGAATGGAAAGCTGAGGGTTAATTTGTACAGAATTGGTAAAAAGGATGTTTGTAAACCTTTGAAATGAATAGAAATGGTTAAAGCATGTCATGGTGTTTATAACCAGCAGTGCTATTGTATATGTGTGACAGGTTGAAAGTGAAAGTCTAAGGTCATATATATAACTGTAAGAAAAGCTGAAAACTGTAACATGGGTCTGTATAAGATAGTAAAACCTAATGTAACATGGGTCTGTACAAGATAGTAAAACCTAATGTAAAACACACTCTTGGGTTATATTGCATATAAAAGAATGTTTTTACAAAATATAAATACAAATATACTGGAGAGATATTTGTATGAATAGTACATGCATATGTACTATTATACATATTATAGTAGCTATGTATGGCAGGGGAAGCTTAGAGAGATTGAGAAGTGATGAGCTTTGTTTGTTTGTTTTGTATTTGTTATTATTGGTAAAATGGATGTCCTCTATTGGTGACTGAAATGATTAATGTACAAATATCATTGATTGTACATTTTGGAAGGATTATGCTTTATTAATATGCATCAATAAAATTGATTTACTAAAAATATGTTGAAGCCCTAACCTCCAGCACTCTGTCTTTGAAATCATTTGTAAATAAAACCCCTGAAGATGTTACAATTAGCTCTTGTAGGCACACATTTAAGAATATGATCTACACGGATTGTATTTACAAGGAGCCAAATTGAATCAGGATGGGCTTTAATCTATAATTCTGGGAAATAATTTGTATGTGAAACCCACATTTAAGAATGGGATTTAAGCTCCACTGCCTTGAGAAAGCAATATCTGCCTGAATTATTGGAATTCATCTGCATAGAAGGTTTATCTCTTATTTATTTAATCAATTATTTATTTTGATCAGGATTGACTCATGAAATTTATTTTATACTTTGAGTTGTGATACAGTATTATTTTATTTTGTTGTTCAGTTTGTTCCAATTTTGGTCATGGGAGTTCTTTCATCTGTGCCCTGTGCCTATTTGATATTTTCCTCATCATTGAGGATTTTATTTCAGTACTACAAGATTTTCCAGGCTTTATTTGAATAATTCTTCTCAAAGTCCTGCAGTCAACTGTTCCTCCAAGAAGACTCATAATGGAGAATCATGTTAAAATCCAGAGTCTGAACTTTATATGTGTCTTTCTACTGGGCCCTCTCCATGGAGATTGTAAGGAAAAATGTTTATGTATACTACCATGTATATATGCACTTATCTGTAAATAATTTTACATGCAACTCTCTTTATCTATATTCACCTCCACATGAGTTCATACTGATGTGTCTAATTCTAAACCACTAACACAGAACAGTCTAAATCCTGCCCTTATTTATCTGCAACTTCCCACTCCACAGTGAGAAGCATATTCCCCCATTTGCCCTCCATTTACTTAATTGCTTGGTACAAGTGTAGGTGTATAGAAGTAAAAGAACTGTTAATCCATATCATGGTGGGTTACAACTTTATCATCTGGAGTACAGTACTTATGTACAGTGTATTTTGAGTTCATTTTACAGACTCCATTCATATCCAATGTTTCTATTTCAGCAAGTTTCCCCCAATACCGTTCAGATAGGGCATTTCATGCATTTGTCAGATTGTTTTTGAACATGTTGCATACCTTGTACATTAATTTTTATTTGCATACATTAATGTTAACTATTCCTGTTGTCAAGTTCAATGGGCTTTGAAAAAACCTACAATTAAAGTATAATAAAGAACAATTTTATTTCTCTAAAAATTCCCCTGTGCTTTACCTATTCAATTCACCTGCCCTATCCCCAAGCCCCTGGCAACCAGTCATCATTCTATTGTCCCTGTTGTTTTGCCTTATCCAAAAGGTCATAAAAGATGTTGATATCATGCATACATAGCATGTTAGACTGCAACAATCATTTGAGATTTCATCCTTGCCTTTTTAGGTATCTTTTCATAAACTTTTACTTATTTGCCAACTGTATATCTTCTTGGATAGAATTCTGTTCAGATATTTTGGCCATTTTTTTAAGGAGATACCAGAGATTGAAACGAGGACCTTGTACATGGGAAGCAGGTACTCAAACACTGAGCTACATCCACTCCCCCAATGAGAGTTGATCTTTTGTTTGTTTGATTGTAGGTTGATTTTTTTTGACAAATTCATTTTATTGTTACATATTAATAAAGCATAAATCCATCCAAAATGTACAATCAATGGTATTTGGTACAATCATATAGTTGTGCATTCATCACTCCAATAATGCTTGGACCACCTTCATTATTCCAACAACAATAACAATACTAAAACACAAAAACCAACCACCAAACAAAGAAAACTCATCACGTCTCAATCTCTCTCTGCTTCTCCTGCCATACAGAGCTGCTATTCTGTTTCATTCTCTCTAATTTATTTGTGTTTATATTTTGTAAAAAATATTCTTATATACACAATATCACCCATATTCATATTTTACATGAGGTTTCACTATGTTATGCAGTCCCAAGTTACATTTTTAGCTTTCTTTCTAGTAATATAAATGTCCTTAGGCTTTCCCTTTCAATTTCTGTCATACCCACATAATAGCTCTGCTAGTCACAAACAGCATGATGTGCTCAACATTTCATTTCACTTACAAAGATTTACAAAGAAACATTTTTTATAATAATTTTTAAAGATACTTAGATTAAATAAATGTTACACAAAAATTATATGCCCCACCTTTCACACCTCCCACAACCTCCCACATAAACATCCTTCATTAGTGTGGTATATCACCTGCAATAGATATACACATCTTGGGGCTTTGCCACTAAGCATGAACCATAGTTCACATTGTAGACCGCACTCTCTCCCACACAGTTCTGCATGTTATATGATGATACCTGTATATGGCACAGTTTGTTTAACCATTCATCAGTTGACGGACACCTGGGTTGTTTCCAACTTTTTTTTTATTGTGGGTAAAAATCAAATTTTTCACAATACATACCAATATGTGTAAAATGATATATAAATACGTATGCATATATGTGCATTTGCTTACACCAATGTTATTTTTCCATATATATTTTAAAAGATGCTGCTGGCATCCTGGTTACTAAGTGTTTTGGTCTCCCTTTCACATGACTTAATGGTTTTGCAATTTCCTTTTTGTACAGAGTTGGAAATCCTGTATTTTTTCTGTGAAATTAATCTGGTAGTCAGACACTCTTGTTCTGACATCTTCATCAATGACCTAGTGATGTATTTTGTGGCTAGACTTCTGGATGTTATTCAACTCACTGAGATCCTTTTCTCTTACTCTAAGATTCTATCTTCCATTTTGATAATTTCAACAGCTGGGGGCAAATATAAAATATTTTCTACTTGTGGGTCTCACCTGTCAGTAGTGATCTTGTTTTATAGTACAAGTATTGGAGTGTATCTTAGTTCTGCTGTGACACAAAACTCAAGGGCAAATGCAATAATCTCAGTGATGTGCACAGTGGTCCCTTCCATGATGAAACCCTTTATCTCTAGTTTTAGAAACAAGGACATAAAGCAGACCTTTAAAAAGCTTTCCAAGTGAGAACTTTCTCTCTATAAAAGGATTGTTTGCCTCAAGTTTATAAATTGTCTCATGATTAACAGAGGTCAAACCCTGGGTGGTTTAAATCCAGAAACTTTTTTCATTGCATAGAAAAATAATCTGCTACATGCCTAATTTCTAGAATTCTCTCTCTTTAATTTTTGTACATTAAAACATCTCTTTATTATGCAATTTCCTTTAAATCATATGACTTCTCTGTTGTATTACCTATTACAATACTGAAGAAAGAATCTTTTGCCTGATTTTCCAGCAGCAAAATATTTACTCCACATAGTTTGTACCTATAAAATTTTAGTTGTCATTGGAACAATGGATTTGTATTGCAGTCTCTGCCAAATGAAAGCAATTGCTCCTGTGCTACATGGATTTGGTAAAAAAAATAAATTTTCATATCAAAGCCTTTATAATTGTTACCAGGGTTTGTGTTAATTGGATGACATTACAACCCCTGATTATTCATACATTGATAATGTCACTAATTGTGATTCTTCCAGGGATGCACTGTAACTGTTTAACAATTATTTTGATAAGCAGAAAATTTCAAGAAATTTCTCTTGGTGTTTCCTACAATAATAGCCTTCATTTACAGATCAAAAAAAGGGAAGTGAAAGGAAATAAAAGGAGACCCAAACATTTGGAAGGATGTTCTGTGTTAATTGGTTAAAAGATAAATATTGTGAAGAAGTCAACTAAGAAAACTGATTCATAGTTTTAACACAATCACAATCAAAATTACAATAGAATATTTAGAATAAAGTAAAAGCCAATTGCCAAATTTATTTGGAAGGGACAGGGACCCTAATAGTCATGAGCATTCTTAAAAAGAAGAGCAAATTCAAAGGACTCACTCTTCCTGACATTGAACTGTATTAAAAAGCTATTGTAGTCAAAACAGCACTGTATTGGCATAAAGATTGACATATTGATCAATGGAATCAAATTAAGCATTCACAAAAAGACTTTCACATCTACAGTCAAATGTTTTTTTAATAAACCTACCGAGTCTACTTTACTGGGACATTGCATTCTCTTTAACAAAGGGCCTGGGAGAACCGGATATCCTTAACCAAAAGAAGGAAAGAGCACCTCGAACTCATTCCCCAAGAATCATCTCCAAATGCATCAATGATCTAAACATAAAGGCCAGGAAAATTCCTATGAGGTAAAATAAGGAAACTTCTTCAAGGTCTTGTGGTTTGTGGTGTTCTCTTAAACCTTACGCTCACAGCAGGAGCAACAATAGAAAAATCTGGTTAAATTAGACCTCCTCAAAATTAAGCACATGTGCACCTGAAAGGACTTTGAGAAAAGGGTAAAAAGGCAGCCTACTAAATGGAAGAAAATATTTGGAAACCACACTTCTGACAAGGATGTAATATCCATGATATATAAAGAGACACTACAACTCAACAATATAAAGACAAAGGGACATAATAAAAAAATCAACAAAAGACTTGAATAGACATTTTTCTAAAGAAGAAATACAAATGGTGAAAAAAACATTAGAAAATGCTCAATAACACTAGCTGTTATGGAAATGAAGTCAGAGCTACAATGAGATATCATTTCACACCTATTAGAAAGGCCACTATTTAAAAAAATCAAGAAAACCACAAGTGTTGGAGAATATGTGGGGAGATGGAAATGCTTACACAGAATTGTTTGAAATGTAGAATTTTACAGTCTTTGTTGAAGTCTGCTTGGAAGTTCATAAGGAAGATAGATATAAATCAAACCTGTAACAAGCAATACTGTTACAAAATATATATCAAGAAGAACTGAGAGCAGGGACATGAATAGACATTTACACACTGATGTTCACAGTGGAATTATTCACAATTGCCAAAAGATGGAAACAATCCAGGAGTCTATCAACTGATGAATGGACAGACAAATTATTGTATAGACCCACTATGGCTATTATTCAGCTGTTAGAAGGAATGAAATCATGAATCATATGACAAAATGGATGAACTTTGATAACGCTACGTTGAGTGAAGCAATCCAGACACAAAAGGCCAAATATGTATGATTTCAAAATTATGAACTGAATATAATGAGCAAAATCATGGAGTTAACACCTAGAATAAAATTCACCAGAAAATAGTAGGAAGTTAAAGAATGGGAAGCTGAGGTTAAATCTGTGCATAATTGGAAAAAATGTATTTGTAAATATTTTGAAATGCATAGAAATGGTGAAAGCACATCATAGTGTTTGTAAGTAGCAACTCTAATATATGAATATTATAGTGATTGAAAGGGAAAGTCTAAGGTCATGTATATCACTAGAAGGAAAGCTAAAAATTGAAACATGGGACTGTATAGCATAGGAAACCCTCGTGAAAAATAAGTATTGTTAATAGTGCATATATAAGAGTGTTTATCTATGGAACAGAACAAAGATGTGTTAATATTATAAGATGATAATATCAGGGTGATATGTGGGCAAAAATACAACCAAAGCATAATATAGTAATATATTACTATATTATATAATACTATATTAATATATATTATAGTAATATATTAATAACCTTCCATCAATGCTAAAAAATGATGGATAAAAACTGAAAGAAATTTGACAAAAATATTACATATTGTATACAAAATGTAAATGCAAATAAATTCTACAAATGAAAATAGATTAGCAATTATATATGGCAGGAGAAGGATAGCAAGATTGAAAGGTGACTACAAAGCGGTAGGGTTTTGTGTGTTTTTGTTGTTGTTTCTTCTTTTCTTTTTTGGAGTAATGAAAATTGTGTTAAATTGACTGAAGTGATGAATGCACAAATTGTAATTATACTAAATGCCATTGATGGTACATTTTACATGGCTTATATTGTTTATGAATAAGTTTCAATAAAATTGATTAAAATAAGCAACTTGGGTATTTTTTCCACTGCCATCTATGCCTTTTTCAAGTGTTAATCCCAGATATTAGGAAATAATATCACGGTGTTTATGGAGACCTATTGTTTTATCTGTGAGCTAGAAAAAGGCTAATATTTATTTGATCACCTGATTCCAGAGCCATCCCTCTGACAGGAAAACCAGAGTGACATTTTGAGTTTAACAATTGCTCTGAGCTCATGTACAATTTTGGAAAATGTGAATTGGTCATTTTTCAAAAATCACTTTACATTCTTTGGCAAAGCTGTGAATTCAAATTATTTTGTAATTTATCAACCCACAGGATCAGACTCTGGTTTTGAGTCATTTCCATATCTGACTATAGTTTTCAGAGAAAACAGATTTGATTCATACAGTCCTAGAAGATTTGATTTTGATTGTGCCCTAATTGAAGAATTAAAAATCTTCAGCTTTTCTTTTTACATCGTCTCTCCAGTGCCATTAAAAGACCTAACTCAGTCCACATTCCTTGTATTATGATTCTAAACAAAGCAATTTATCACATAAAATAATCAACTCACCAAAATTTTCCAAAGGCCCTGTCCTTCTGGGTGAATGCAAACAATATATTGTCAATGAGATTTGGCAGTGTTATACATATAGTAGTGGTGACATTTATTCAATGGAAATAGTGTCATTCTTGTTCTCACACCCAAAAACATGTATATCAATTACCAGATTCCTAGCTTGGAGATCTGTTTGTGCAATGGATTCTTTTATCAAATAGTTTTCCTATGGGAATAATTTTATTCATGCAGAACCTCTTTTTCAAAAAAAGTCTCAGAATGCTAAGAAAAAAACTTAGTAAGCACATATTATGAATATTGTTGAAGATTCTAGATGTATGTCTTTCAAGTAAGTGGAAGTAGAAAAGATTGAAAAACAGGCTAGCCAAGAAAGTTGATATTTCTGTTATCATCAGAAATATTGTATATTCAAGAAGTCTCCACTGAAATTACTGTCTTGACAAATATGCTGCATTTTCTGCTGTCCAGGAAGTAGGGCACTCTTACCATAATTGTTGTTTAAATAGGCACTGCACGTGTTAGTTCACCATGCTCCAGAGTACAGGACTGCAAACCAGATGGAGGGAGAATTGGCTGTTAAGAACCAGTCCATCCTACCCACATCACATCATATCATGTAGACTTGATGGTGAATGCCAAACTTACACTTTGTGAGTATTTTAGGAAAGAGGGCAATTGTATCTCTTTCAAGACTTATAAGACCTTTCCCTGATTCCTAATACAGCTACCTCAAACACTGATTCTTAATAAAAGATATTTGTAGAGATGATCACTACAAAATGATGCAGACCATTTCATATCTGCCTTATACTCCTAGACCTCTGCTTACTTTATCATTCCTTCTCTTCCTATTTTTTTCTCAGAAAAGCAATTCCTGGATTTTGTCAGTATAATTTTATTCCTCTCAAGAAACCTTAAAATATGTGGTAGCAATAATGATTCACTATGAACTGAAGGTATAGATTTGTTCTCATGAAAAACTAAATTTTCTTCCAGAAGAAATTAAAAATAGCTACAAGAAAATCATCCAATTATCGGCTATTGGTGATACAAGTGGAGTTCTGGGTTTTGTTATATCTACACAAAGACAAAACAAAGAAAGTAAAACAAGGACAATTTCCCTTATGTATATTGATGCAAAAACCCTCAACAAAATAACTACCCTATCAAATCATCAGAATATTAAAAGAAGTATCCACCAAAATGAGGTGAGACTTATAGCAGGCTGCAAGGGTGTTTAACATAAGAAATTCAATCAATGTAATATACCACGCTAACACATTGAAGGGGAAAAACACAGGTAAATCTCTACTGATGCAGAAAATGAATCTGACAGAATTTAATGCCCTTTCACAGTAAAAACCATTCAGAAAAATAAGATTACAAGGTATCTTGTAATCTTATATATATATAAGATTATATACATACACACATATATATATACATATATATATGTATATGTGTGTATATATATATATATGTAAATATAGGCATTCAAATACTCAAAGGTGAAAGGGTGAAAGCCTTCCCCTGAAGTTAGTACTTGATTTCACTATTGCTAGAAAATATTGTACTGGAAGTCCTTACCATAGAAACTACACCAAAACAAACAAACAAAACAAATAAAAGGCATCCAAATTAGAAAGGAAGGTGTAAAACAATCTGTATTAAGCAATGACATGACTCTTTACATAGAAAATAGCAAAGCTTTCATGAGAAACCTTCTAGAGCTCTTAAATGAATTAAGGCAAATGCAAGCTACAAGATTAACATGCAAAAATCAGTTGTGTTTGTGAAAAAATTTTATAGTGGCCTTTATCCAGCATTGTAATATCATGTGGGACAATTCCATTGTCCCTAAAATGCCCCCATGTGACACTTAATTTTCCCTCTCCTGCACCTCAGAACCTCTGGTGGCCACTGTTTTTATATCAATTATAAAAGTTCTTTCACTGCTAGAATAATAATAAATCTATAATAGAATAATAATGAGTCTATTTTAGTCCTTTGTTCATTCCCCAATCTTGACGATGTTTGGATGGTGATGTCCACTCTATTTCTAATTGAGAGGAGGCTTAAGTCCCATGTGACAGATGGATAGAACTATCTTGCTTACATTTGCAGATATTCTCTGTTCCTTGGCATGGGCATTGTCAATCTTCATCTCCTTGTTAGTTGTCCTGAGTGAATCCAATGAACTGTAGAGTAAGTACTGCAACTCTTCTGAGATACAGCGTTCAGCTGGCACATAAACAGAGCAAAGTCTCTGTGACATATATTTAACAAGTATTGTATTAATTTAGGTTCAAATTAGAGGGGAGAAAGAACCATGTGTAGGGAAATGATAACCAATAAATTGTGTGGGGAAAAGTGTGAACTATAATATAATCTATAGTCCAGTTAGTAGCAATGCTTCAATAAGTGTTCATCAATTGTAACAAATGTACCACACTAATGAAACATGTTGTTAATGTGGAAAAGTTTGGGGGAAGGGTGTTAGGCATAGGGGAATACCCAATATTTTTAATGTAACATTTATGTAATCTAAAGCTTGTTTAAAATATAAAAAATCAGTTGTGTTTTATACACTAGCAAAGAATATTTTCCATTAAAATTTAAAAATAATTCTTTCACAATTGCACCTGAAGGAATAAAATATCTAGGAAATTTTTTTTCCAAAGAGATGAAAGTGTTGTATACTGGAAACAATAAAACACTACTTTAAGAAATTCAAGAATACCTAAGTAAATGGGAAAACATCCTGTGTTCATGGATAGGAAGAATTAAAATTATTCAGATTCCAATACTACCCAAAGCATTCTATCATTTCAATGCAATACCTATCAAAGTCCTAGGAGCCTATGAGAAGAAATAGAAAAATCATCCCTCCTTTATGTGGAATTATAATTCACCAGGACTGCCATATACCTTAGGATATTGCATTTATTTATTTCCATGTCTCTTGACCTGCTTAGACAGTCAGTTGCAAAGGAGAAGGACAATATCTTAACTTTCCATCATCCCCAGAGCATAGTTTGGTGCTTAGCATGCAATATTACTGAATAAATATATGTTTAAAAAATGATTAAAGAAATGTTTCGGTCAGTTGAACAGGTATTGAGAGATACTGGTGAGTAAGGAGAAGCAGTGAGTGAAGAGGAAATCCTAGTGAGAGAGGGTAGCCAGATGAATGAGAGCAAACTCTAGAGAAGACAGATTGGAGACAGAAGATATTTTAGTGAATCCAGTGTCTCTCTCCAGAATTGGTAACAGGGAAATCATTATTGGAAACTCTGCAATATTAGAGCCCACATATAAAGAAAGG
>JAQZBX010103476.1:0-11053 GCA_029593785.1 Cabassous unicinctus | reverse complement strand
AGAAAAAACCCAGCATGGACTCAGGGATTTAACTGACAACACAAAATGCGCAAACATACACATCATGGGCATCCCAGAGGGAGAAGAGAAGGGAAAGGGAACAGAAGGAGTGTTGAAGGAAATAATGGCTGAAAACTTCCCAACCCTATTGAGAGAGATGGATGTGCAGATCCAGGAAGCACAGCACACCCCAAACAATATAAATCCCAACAGGCCAACTCCAAGACATATACTTGTCAAATTGTCCAATGCTCAAGACAAAGAGAAAATACTCAAGACAGCAAGAGAAAAAAGAACCATCACATACAAAGGAAGCAGAATAAGATTAAGTGCTGATTTCTCATCTGAAACCATGGAAGAAAGAAGACAGTGGTATGACATAGTCAAAGTACTAAAAGAAAAAACGTTCAACCACGAATTCTCTATCCAGCAAAAGTGGCATTCAAAAATGATGGAGAGTCCAAAATATTCACAGATAAATAGAAATTAAGAGAGTATATCAATAAGAAACCTGCACTACAAGAAATACTGAAGGAAGTTCTACAAGTTGAATGGAAAAATCAAGGGAGAGAGAGTTGGAGGAGAGTTTAAAAACATCTAAAAAGACAAAAACAGAAACAAAACAACATATGACATAAATTAACCCAGAGAAAGTATGGCTGAAGTAAGAAATTTGTTGTGAGTAATAACACTGAATGTTACTGGATTAAATTCACCACTCAAGAGACACAGATTGGCAGAATGGATAAAGAAACATGATCCATCTATATGCTGTCTACAAGAAACCCACCTTCAACCCAGGGATTCAAGGAGGCTGAAAGTAAATGGCTGGAAAACAATTTTACAAGCAAACAATAGCCAAAAAAGGGCAGGAATAGCTATTCTAATATCAGACAAAATAGACTTTAAATGCAAAACTATTGTAAGTGACAAAGATAGACACTATATATTAGTAAAGGGGGTAATCTCTCAAGAAGAGAGAACAATCATAGTCACCCTAATCAGGGTGCCTCAAATTACATGAGGCAAACTCTAGAAAAGCTAAGTGGAGAAATAAATGCCTCTACAATTATAACAGGGGACTTTAATACACCATCATCATTAGACAGAACATCTAGACAGAGAATCAATAAAGAAACAAAGACTCTCAAGAATACATTGGAGGGCCTGGACTTAATAGACATATACAAAACACTACACCCAAATATAGCAGGATTTATATTCTTCTTGATTGCACATGGCTCTTACTCCAAGATAGACCACATGCTAGGCCACAGAACAACTCTCAATGAATTCAGAAAGATTGAGATTTTACAAAGTAATTTCTCTGATCACAATGGAATGAAATTGGAAATCACTAAGGGCCAGAGAAACAGGTTAGGCCAAAGATATGGAAGTTAAACAACACACTCTTAGACAAACAGTGGGTCAAATATCTACACATTCATATAAAAACACATATAAACATATATAATATATGTAAATGTGGTTAGATTTATTATCATAATTATCTTACATGACCATGGAGATTGGAATTTCAGAATTCTGTAGGGCATGTTGCTTTTACCAACACAATGAGGTGGCCTAGAATTTCCCAGACAAAGTATTCTGGCTGAAGAAGAGATAGAAATCCTTCTTTCTGACTGCTGAATTCTCATTTCTCACTATAAGTCCTTCAACTGATAGGGTGTGAATTTTTGTGGGAATTATCTCCACCTTCTGACATGCAAATGTCTTATTCATAAGTCTAATATACTTGGTTCTTCTTGTTCCCTAGCTCTAATCAGCACAATGTCTTCAATATAATTAATCAGTGTCATGTCTTGTAGAAGGGTAAGGAAACTAAAATCTCTGTGGTCTATATTATGAAATAGTGATGGATAGTTGATTTACTCCTAAGAACAGTGAAGGTACATTTCTGACCTTGCCAGCTGAAAAATACTGTTTCTGGTGGTTTTTACTAAAATAAATTGACAAAATGAATTTTCTAATCTGTAGCTGCACACAACGTACCAAGAAATGTGTTGCTTTATTAAAACAATGATTTCATATATGGAAGAGCAAATGAGAATAACATCACCAAATAGGAAAGTGCAGACAATCCACTATAATCTTCCAAGATCATTGTTTTCTGCTTAGACCACATACGAGTGTTGAATGGGAACATAGTGAGAATACCACCTTTGTATCTTTCTGTTCCTTGGTGGTGCTAATAATTTCTGCAGTCACCACAGGAATGCAGTATTTCATTCAGTTTACTATTTTGTTAGGTGGAGGCAGACCTTGCCATCCCTACCATAATAGCCTTCATTTTGCAGATCAGTGAACGAATATGAGGATTCTGAATGTTGTTGAGCATGTCTCTTCCAATTATTCATTCTGGAACTGGAGAAGCAACCACAGAATGGGACCAAGTACCCATTTGACCCACTGTCGATGGACTTGGGCTAAAGTTCCAATGATCGTGTGACCTCTATAAGCCCCTACTTTGTTGGACCACTAGTAATGTTTAAGACTTCCTGAAATGAATTTCAGTTAAGAGCCAGTGCCCCCAAATCCCCTGATCATTTCCTTTCCACAAGTGCAGAGTCACCCTGGTAAGAGGCTTCCCTTTGGGGAAGTCTGGGAGGAAGAAAAACAGTATAAATTTTTGGTGGTGTAGCAAGATCCTTCCCCTTTCCCAAGGTGATATGGCCTCCCTTTACTTCAAGTTTGTCTATGTCTGTAAACAGTTTCAAGTCTGGGAATTGATCAAAGTGTTGTGACTCTGTGTTTTTGTAGTTCAAGATAGACTTTTGTTTTCTTAACCTAGAACACTTCTGCTTATGCTAATCAAGTAAAAATTCAATAGACTGCCCATATATTTCACATATACGTACCACATGGTCAAGTAAGTTTCCAGTGTCATGAATCTCTGTGAGTCAGAGAATTCTGAATACTATTTAAAGAACAGTTCATTGTAGTAGTCATACCCTCCTTACTTTTGGTAATAAAAGTACCACCATGTGGCTCTTGATGACCCAGTATCTAATCTTCCTCATTGTATTTAATGATCCAATTCCAGTGGCATCAATTCCCACAATAATAGCTAACCTACAGAATAAGAGTGACCACAAAACCCTTCATGGTAGATGAAGCTACTACAAAAAATATACTTCAGACTTGGAGTGAAAGGTGTGTCTTCTGGATATTCCCAGGGTGGGTGAACATGCTTATGTGATAAGTCTATTCTGACATTCCAATTTCTCTAAGCTTATGTATACCTCCACCTACATTATAGAAGGACAGTTCTGGAATTTCAACTTCACTTATTGTAGGTCAAATTTTGGACCATGATCCTGCCAACGAACCAGTTAGAGCCCTTTCTAACTCCTCAAGCGACAACACTGAATTATGTATCTCTACTTAGTGGCTATGTATAATTAATAAAATTTGATCCAGCTCTATTTTCCTCCCACCATCTTCTCACAGGTGTAATATCCATTCCCCCAATACATGAATCCCTGAATTCTGTCTGTATAAATTGGAAAAATTATGCAGTTCTTTTAAGATAAAGCATACCTCATTGGTCATGATTTGTGCTTCATCTTTTGGGCTCCTTGGGATGTCAGTCAAGTGATAGATCTGGAAGAAAAGAGAGGTGGTAGGGGTCAGTCATAAGAGGAATTAACAGTGTTTTGGAAGTCATCTAACTCAGAGCTTTCCATTATATTTACATCTGTTTAAACAGTGATTTGAGGGCTGTTTCCACAGAGGAAACAATTACAGGATTATCTGAAAATGCTCAGTTAAACTTTTAAAAACAAAGTGGAATGGCTGGTTTTTCATGGACAAGAATTACAGGTATATCTGACAAAGAAGACTAAGCAATATTTTTAGATTCAATGCCCTGCTCATCATTATTCAGTCCATGTGGCCCCATTCCAATTTTCAGGATCCCATTTCTTCTCAATTAACATTTGTACAGCAGAAATGGTTCAAGGTTGGGAACTCAATTTGTGTTGTACTTCATCAACTTGCACTATGAGTTTCTGTCTCTGGTGTTTAGATTCCGTGGCAGTTTGATAAGTGATTATTTGACGGCACACATAGAAGTTAACATATTATCACATAGCAACAGAGATTCAAATTTGAAATCTTTAGCTCATCCTTTAGTTTAACAATTTATTCTATTGTATTTAGGAATAACCAGCCAATATCATTATACTTTTTAACTTCACACAACTCTGCTACGCTATCACATGCCTTATCCTCCATAGCCTTGCCTCTTCCAGACATATGAGTAAGAGTATCCAATGCGACATTTTGAGTATCTCTGTTACCAATTTATTACATTGGCTATCAGTGACATCTTGATCTTTGGAAATAGCATCATTAGTGCCTTCTAATTAAATTAGATTATTCAATGCATTCAAAAAATCTCAGAACCAACTCAGAAACCTGATATTAAGTTTCTTTTCCTTAAGAAGAAACACAAAATTTATATTAGTCATTACTCACCAAAGGAAAGAAACATACTTAATATGTATATATGCATTTTATTATAGTAACTGGCTCAAGTGACCTTAGGAATTGACACTTCCAAATTTCATACTGCAGGCTGGAAGTTGGAAACCCAATGAGGTAACTTAAATTTCTCAGGAGAAGTGGGATGGCTTAAGTAGAGGTAAAAATTCTCCTTTCTTTCACCACCAAAATCACTATAATGTAAGGACTGTATAACATCTTATATTATACACTTATTATTTATGAATCTTCATGTATGAATGATAAAATTCAATTAAGAAAATTTGAAAAAAAATTCCTTTCTTACTGCTAAATTCCTCAATACTCAATTTAAGGTCTCTCACTGTTTGAATGAGACTGCTCCTTTGCTAAATGCTATCTCTTTTGCTCATTATAGATGTAATCAATTAACTAATGATTTGAATCACCTAAGGAATACTGACACAGTAATATTCAGACTAGTGTTTGCTTGACCAAAAACTGGGAACCATAACCCAGCCAAGTTGATAAATGAAATTAACCATCACAAACTTGATGATACTTTCAAACAGAAGAAAATGTAGAAGATTAAAGGTAGTTTAAAATCATAACATGTGGACATGTCTTCATAATCAATTTAGCTATTTCATTTTAAAAATCTATTGAAATATAGCATTCATACATGAACATACACAAACAATAAGTGTATAGTAAAAGCTGAGAACTTACAAGAAAACATATATAATATCATACAGTGATCACATGCATCAACCCACCACAAATATCTTGCATTGTTGTTAAACATTCATAACAAAATATGAAAGAGCATCATTAAAATATTACTACTAATTATAGTCCATATCACACATTTGATATATTTTCCCCCAACTCACCATATTAATTATTGTGTTCATAAACAATATAATTCATCTAAAGTGTATAATCAATGGCATTTGATATAAACACTGAGTTTCACATTCAAAACTTCAATCAATATTAGATTATTTTCATTGCTCCAAAAAGAAAAACAGAAAAAAAACCTTTATCATACCCATATATTAGTGATACTACTTACAAATTCTATAATGTGATTATACTATTTCTATTCATTTCCAAACATTTACAAACAACTTTTTTCTTTTTTAAAGGCTTAGATTACATAAATGTTACATAAAAAAATAAAGAGTATTACCATATACCCCAATCCTTCTCACACTTACCCCTAATATCTTTCATTAGTGTGGTACATTACAAACACTTTTTTATTTTTTTACCAATTCTGCATTTACCATTCTCTAACCACATTCTATTCTGCAAAGACATATTCTAGCTATTAACTCCCTGAGTTTGCTCATTATATTTAACTTATAATAGCAAAATCTTATATTACTCCTTTTTTTCTTGGCTTGCTTCAGTCAACATAATTTCCTCAGTGTCCATCCATATTGTCAAATGTTTCACAATGCCATTTATTTTTGCAGCTGAATAATATTCCATTGTGTGTATACACCACAGTGTGTTTATCCATTTATTGGTTGATGGGCAATCTTTTGGCAATGGTGAATAATTTCATTATGAACATTAGTGTGCAGATTTCTGTGCATGTCACTGCTCTCGGTTTTTCTGGGTATATACTTTATAGTGTAATTGCCAGGTAACATGATAGATATATATTTAACTTCCTTAGGAACCCCCCAACAAACTTCCACAGTGACTGTACCATTCTACATTCACAACAACTTTGAATAAGTGTTCCAATCTTTCCACATACTCTCCAACAATTACAGTTTTCTGTTTTGTCAATAGTGGTCATTCTAGCTGTTGTGAAATGATATCTCATTGTACTTTGATATGTGTTTTCCCTAAGAGCCAGAAATGTTGAACATTTTTCATGTGTTTTTTTTCTCATCTGTATTTTTTTCTTTAGAAAAATGTATTTTCCAATCTTTTGCCCATTTTTTAATCAGGTCATTTGTCTTTTTAATGTTGAGTTTTAGGATCTCAATATATCATGGATATTAGACCCTTGTCAGATGTTTAATTTCCATATATTTTCTCCTATTGAGTAGGCTCCTTTTTACACTCTTCACAAAGTTGAAGTGTTTAATTTTGAGGAGGCCCCATTTATCTATTTTTTCATTTGTTGCACAAGCCTTGGGTTTAAAGTTTAAGAGACCCTTACCTATGACAAGTTCTTTTAGATGTTTCCCTATTTTTATGGTCTAGGATTTTTATGGTGCTGGATTTTATGTTTAGGTCTTTTGTCCATTTTGAGCTGATTCTTTTGTAGGGAGTGAGATAGGTGCCCTTTTCATTCTTTTTTGTCATGGATATCCAGTTCTCCCAGCACCATTTGTTGAAGAGACTGTTCTGTCCCAGAAGAGTGGATTTCGTAGGCTTATAAACAAGCAGTTGAACAAAATGGAAAACATCTAATTCTGAAGTTTCAATTCAATTCCATTGATCAATGTGATAAGCTTTATGATACTACCATGTTGTTTTGAACACTGTAGCTTTATAATACACTTCAAGGTCAGGAAGTGTCTGTCTTCCAACTTTACCTTCTTTTTAAGGATTTTTTTTGTCTATTCAGGTCCAGTTTACCTTCCAAATAAATTTGTTAAATGACTTTTCTATTTCTGTAAAGTAGATTGTTAGAATTTTAATTGGCATTGCATTGGATCTATATATAACTTTGGGTAGAATTAACATCTTCACCATGTTTAGTCTTCCAATCCATGAACACAGAATGCCCTTCCATTTGTCTATGTCTTCTTTATTTTTTTTAAAGGGGAAAGTGCAAATGCAGTCCCCACTACCACAAATTATGCAATCAAGTGACCCCCATTTGGGGAAATCACAAGGGTCAGCATATCAAGAGTGCAATGGATAAGCCTTGCCCTAGGAAAACCACCTTTGTGATCATGGTATCTCCCCTGCCAGACTTTGAAATCAAATGGAGGATGCCCTGCATGTTTACTGAACTGTAGAGGACCCATGACTCATGTTTCCCTGCCAATTTCTCCTTATGATAATGAAAATATTTATTCTTTGTCCATTTGTGTATTGGAGGCAGCTAAACAATTTTGTAAGTTTCAGAAGTCTACAGCAGATGGGACTTTGCCCCAAAATGAACTGTATTTCTTTAAACTGATTATGATGTGATTTTGTACTTAGTGTTGTTACAGAAATAAGGTTTTTTGGATATTGTAAATTCTTTTTGGAATTCAGAGGGTGGAGTGTAACAGTTGGGCATTATTTATGAATTCTAAAAATAGATATGAATTATGTTTGTAAACTGGTCTCTTCCTCTGGATGTGATTAAATTTTGATTAGGGATTTGATTGGGTCAAATCAATAGGGCATTGAGTCCCCGTCTCTTGGTGGGTGGGAACTCACAGATAAAAGACAAGACAAAGGACAGAGCTGGAGTTCTGATGCTGAGGTTTAATGTTGGGGCCCAGGGAAGTAAGCATTCAGAGGAGTTTTTTGTAAGGAAGGAGAGAAGGCCCTTGGAAAAGAGATGAACATTTGCCTGACAGTCTACAGCTGGCCGTGGGGAGAGAAACAAGCCTGAGCCCAGAAAGAAATAAGCCCTTGGAAGAGAGGAATGCAGGAAGGCTGAACTCTTGCCATATGTCAGTAGCCATCTTGCTTCAACAGATGGCAAAAAACTTTGGTGAGGGAATTAACTTATGCTTTATGGCCTGGTAACTGTAAGCTTCTACCCTAAATAAATATCCTTTTATAAAGACCAACAGTTTTCTGGTATTTTGCATCAGCAACCCTTTGGCTACTATACATACTCTGTCCCATGCCATTTTGTAAGTATGACAAAATATACAGTGGCCTGTATCCATCATTGCAATGTCATGCAGGACAATTCCAATGTCCTGAAAATGCCCCCATATAACACCTATTTTTCCCTCTCTCTCCCCTCTGAACCACTGGTGACCACTGACTCCACATCAATGATAAATGCTTTTCCATTGCTAAAATAACAATGCCTATGGTAGAATAATAGTAAATCTACTTTAGTCCATTGCTCATTCCCCATTCTTGAGGGTTTTGGGATCGTGATGCCCACTCTTCCTCTAATTAAGAAGGGGCTTGGATCCCATGGAACAAGAGGATGGAATTATCTTGCTTGGACTTGAAGACTCTCTCTGTTCCTTGGAATGGGCATTGCCCATCATCATTACCTTGTTTGTTGTCCTGGGTGAATTCAGTTGAACAGAAAGTAAGTGTTGCAAGTCTGCTGAGATACAGGGTCCAACCTGCACATGGAGGGATGAAAGATTTAAGTTTCTTGGACATACACCTATCAACTATAGTACTAACTCTAGTTTAAAACAGAAGGGATAGAAGAACCACATGTAGGGAAACTACAAATAAGTCTGTCACACAGGGGAGCATAAATTCCAAGGTAAGGCCCCATTGGTAGGACAGCAAATTTCTGAGCTGTCTGCTCTGCCTATAGTGTCTGGATTTCTCTAGAGCCCTCAGGAGCCCTGCTATCTGAAACACTACAGTGGCAGTCAATGAGATCCATCTGGTATGTGCATAAGCGTAACTTCTGGAATGACCTCCCAATTCACTTTGAAATCTCTTAGCCATAAGATCTCAATTTGTATTTACCATATCCCCTACATGGTTAAGGTCTTTTTCCAGGTGCATTGATAGTTGGTGCTTGGTAATAATCCCTTGGTGATAGGGAGGCTCACCCCCAGGAGTAATATCCCATGCTGGGGGGAAGGTAGTTCATTTATTTGCTGAGTTTGGCTTAGAAAGAGGCCACATTTGAAAAACAAGGATGCCCTGAAGGAGGTAACTCTTAGGCAACATATAAAACTAAGCTGTTTCAATTTCAAAAGAAAAGGTTCATATATACAATCATGTATATCAAGGGCCCAGCACAATGGTTTATTCTCCTTCACTAGGCACCTTCCCTGTACTTGAGGGATTCTTGTTGTCCCATTAGAGAATGTAGTAGAAATCCCGAAGATGGGAATTTGCTATTCTTTTAGTTAATATGTGAATCTCCACCTACCATGACAATGCCCATGAACACTTGAACACTTATTTAGCAAGTATTTTTCTGAGTAATTCCATTTGAATTCTCCCAGTTACTTATAATTTAGGGAGTGATCCTTGGAAGAATTACATCAATAAAACAATCCTTTTCTAGAAAAGATCATTTTAAAGCATTATTGGAAACAATTTAATAGTGAAATCCATGGAAAATTGAAATTACCATAATCTTGATATGTCAATCAGGAAATTTTCCAAAAGAATTGTGTGAATGTACATACAACGATGTCAGTTATATGTTTGCTTATAGTGGTGAAGTTAAGATTTGAGGGTGGGCAGTGACCATTGGCTATTCTTTCTATGTAACCTACTGGTAAAAGTTCAGAAACTTTAATGATTCTGCTTTAATGACTCATGTTTGAGAGCATCGGCAGAGAGGAAAGTCAGGAAGCCCTGGGAATACAGTGCTTAATAGTTTTATTTATAAAAGCAAAATATGAATATGACTGATATCACAGCACTCTTTCAAAGGTCAGGATTTTTATAGTACCTCCAATTTTCCCAGTGGGTTCAATGAAGAGGATGGGCCTGCATCTCTTAAATGCATGACATTTTTGTGTTTTGCTGTTGGAAATGTTCAACCTTGTAAAATATTCTCTCCATATTATTTTGAAAGTGGGGAAGAGGAAAAAATGAAGTTTTGAAAACAAAGATCTTAATGTTCTCTCCATTTCTGCACTCTCTTCACATCCTGGAACCCCTCCTTGCCCAGTTGTTTGCTGCTTTCATGTCCCACTAGCTCCACATCTGGCCAAGTTTGAGTTTCAGATAGAAATAAGACAACAAAATCAGAAAAATAGGTGAAAATTATCGTTGTTATTTATTCAGGATCTGCATAAATAGAAAAAAAGACTAATATTCACAACGCATAAGCAGAAGCCTAGAACACTTCAATTTTTTAGCCATTGAAACACTGATATTGTTATTACTCTAATTTTAATAAATTCTATCATTTACAAAAAAACTGACTATGGGTTATTTTATTTCACAGCATACACATTATTTGTAAACAATGGGCCTTCATTTTTTTCCTTCCAATAAATCTTTAATGTACTTTTTCTCTTTCATTCCACCAATTATTATCTTGAATAAAATATTTTAGTGTTGATAGTGATAAACCTTAATTGTTCCTAAATTTAAAGGTAAATTATATAATCATTAACTATTATGATTTTGGTATTTGGCAATAAAATTATCAACTAAAGGAAGTTTCATTTTACATTTTAATATGAAAGCATGCAGGTTTGACTCTGCCTTTTCTATATTGAATGATATACATTTTTTTTTCTTTTTTAACCTGTAATATACACAAAATGAAATCATAAAACATCATATCTACAGGAAATATTTTTAACATTTTAAACATTGACTGAATACATGCAGTTATATGTATAGATTATGAGTATATAGAGTATTGAGTATAGATATATATAATTTGTATATATATTTAATTCTATCAGTCAATAAGAAAATACTA
>JAQZBX010103475.1:0-11052 GCA_029593785.1 Cabassous unicinctus | reverse complement strand
ATAAAATCTGAAGGTCAAAATGGATGAAATAAGTGCCTTTACACTAAACTCATTGAATGTTAATTGATTAAACTCCCCAATCCAAAGACACAGACTGGTAGAATGGATAAGAAAATATGAGCCATCTATATGATGTCTACAATAGACTCAACTTAGACCAAAGGATACCAATATTTTGAAAGGTAAAGGTTGGAAAAGGATACTCCATGCATTCAATAACCAAAAATAATAATAATAATAATAATAATAATAATAATAATAATAAGGGTGTAGTTATATCAAGTGAAAAAGATTTTAAAAGGAATACTTGTTAAAGAGAAAAGGAAAGATATTATATATTAATAAAAGGGGCATTTCCAAGAAGGAAATATCAATCATAAATGTATATGCACCTAACCAGGATGCCTCAAGATAAATGAAGCAAACACTGGTCAAACTGAAAGGAGAAATATATTTCTACAATAATATTTGGAGACTTCAATACAATATTGTCAGCACTGGACAGAACATCTGTGGAGAGGGTCCATGAAGAAACAGATAGCTTGTACAATATGATGAATGAACTAAACCTAATAGACATATACAGAATATTTCACACCAAAATGTCAGCTTATACATTCTTCTCCAGTGATGATAGATCTTTCTCCAGGATAGAACATGAGTGAGGTCACAAAGCAGATATTAAAAAATTCAACAAGATTTTAATTATACAAAGCAATTACACTGATACTAATTGAATAAAGTTGGAAATCAACAAGGAGCAGATAAAGGGAAAATTCACAAATATGTGGAGATTAAACAACACACTTATAAATAATCAGTGAGTCTGGGATGAAATTTTGAGAAAAATTAATAAATATCTTGAAAAGAACACAGCATATCAGAACTTATGGGATGCAGTGAAGGCAGTACTGAGAGGGAACTTTATAGCCCTCAATGCTTACATTAAAAAAGAAGAAAGAGCTAAGGTAAATGACCTAATTACCCCACTGGAGGAAATAGGAAAGAACAGCAATCTAGACCCAAAGCAAGAAGAGGGAATGAAATAACAAAGATAAGAGCAAAAATAAATTAAGGAAAAAATCAATAGAGAGTATTAACAAACCAAAAGTTTGTTCTTTGAGAATATTTACAAAATACACAAGTACTTAGCCAAACAGACAAAGGAAAAAGAGAAATGAAAATAAATCACATAAATGAGAATGGGACATTACTGAAGACCCTACAGAAATAAAAGAGTTCATACAGGGATATTATGCACAACTGTGTGGGGAAAAACTAGAATATGTAAATGAAATGGAAAAATTCTTAGGAACCTATGAACCATCTACACTGACCCTGGAACAAATAGAAGACCTCTACAAACCAGTCACAAGAAAAGAGATTAAAATAATCATGAAGCAACTCCCAAAATGAAAAGCCCAGGACCAGATGGTTTCACAGGTGAATTCTACCAAGCATTCAAAGAAGATTTAATACCATTCTTATTCAAACTATTCCAAAAATCGAAAAGAAGGCATGGTACCAAACTCCTTGCATGAATCCAATATAGCCATCCTACAAAAGCCAGGTAAAGATGTTACATACAAAGAAAATTACAGACCCATTTCCCTAATGAATACAGATGCAAAATTCCTCAACAAAATACTTGCTAAGCAAATCCAAAACCACATTAAAAGAATTATTCATCATGATCAGATGGCTTTTATACCAGGAATGCAACAGTGGTTCAACACAATAAAATCAATCAGCATAATGCATCACAGTAATAAATCAAAGGATAAAAATCACATGATCCTATCAATTGATGCAGAAAAGGCATTTGAGAAAATACAGCATAGTTTTTTGACAGAAATACTATAAAAGATAGGGACTGAAGGCAGCTTTCTCAACATAATAAATGCCATGTATGTAAAACCCACACCTAACATTGTCCTCATTGGTGAAAGACTGAAAGTTTTCCCATTGAGATCATGAACAAGACAAGGATGCACACTGTAACCAGTGTTGTTCAAAATAGAATCAGAGATTCTAGCTAGAACAATCAGGCAAGAAAAAGAAATAAATTTCATTCAAATAAGAAAGGAAGCAGTAAAACTTTTTCTATCAGATGATCTGATCCTATATCTAGATAGTCCCAAAAAATGTACAACAAACCTGCTAGAGCTAATAAACAATTTCAGTTGTCATGATACAAGATCAATACATAAAAATCAGTTGTGTTTCTATATCCTATTAATATTCAATCTGAGGTGGAAGTCAGGGGAAAAATTCCATGAACAATAGTAACTAAAAGAATTAAAATTTAGGAATAAATTTAAACAAGGATGCAATACACTTATATTCAGAAAAATACAATGATTCCTAAAAGAAATTTTTAAAAAGAACTAAATAATTTGAAGAACATTCCATGCTTCTGGATTTGAAATGTAAATATCATTAAGATGTCAATTCTACTCAAATTTACATACATATTCAATAAAATTCCAAAAAAAATCCCACCAGCATTTTTTAAACAAATGGAAAGCAAAAGTAACAAAATTTTTGGAAGTGAAAGGGGCCCCAAATATCCAGAAACATCATAAAAATGAAAAGGGAAGTTGGAGGACTCTCTCATCTGGACTTTAAATCATATCACTTAGCTACAATGGTTAAAAATAGCATGGGACTGGCATAAAGATAGACACATAGACCAAAGGAACTGAACTGATGGTTCAGAAATAGACCCTTACATCTATGGTCAAGTGATTTTGACAAGCCTGTAAATTCCAACAAGCTGGGCAAACAGTCTATTCAACAAATGGTTTTAGGAGAACTAGATATCCATATCCAAAAGAAAGAAAGAGAACACCTATATCACATCTTATACAAAAATTAACTTGAAATGGATTAAAAGCCTAAATATAAAACCAAGAACCATAATCTCATAGAAGATAATGAAGGAAATATCTTCAAGACATGGTGGTAGGTGGTGCAGTCTTAAATCTTACAATGAAAACACAGTGAAAGAAAATATGGATAAATGGAATCTCCTCAAACTTAAACACTTTAGTGATTCAAAGGAATTCATCAAGGTGAAAAGACAGTCTACTGAATGGGAGAAAATAATTTGGAAACCACATAACTAGTAAGGGTTTGACTTCCATTCCATATAAAGAGATCATACAACTGAACAATAAAAGAGCAAGCAATCCAATTTTAAAAATGGGCAAAAGATTAAAAAAGACAGTTCTCCAAAGACAAAATACAAATGGCCAAAATAGACATGAAAAAATATTTCATATCACTAGCTAATAGAGAAATGCAAAAAAAAGACAATGAGATATCATCTCACACCACATAGAATGTCAATTATTAAAAAAAAAAATTAGTGCTGGAGAGGATGTGGAGAAAGAGGAGCACTCCTTCACTATTGGTGGGATTGTAAAATGATGCAAACACTGTGGACAGTTTGGCAGTTCCACAGGAAGTGAATTAGAAATGCCATATGATCCAGCAATTCCTCTGCTAGGAATATACCTAGAAAAACTGAAAACTGTGACATGAACAGACATTGCAACCATGATGTTCATAGCAGCATTACTCACAATTGTCAAAATACAGAAATAACCCCAGTGTCCATTAACTAATGAATGGATAAGCAAAATATGGTATATATATATGATGGTATATTTTGCTACAGTGAGAAGAAATGAAATTTAGACACATATGATAGAATGGATAAATCTTGAAGGCTTTATGCTAAATGAAGTAAGCAAGGCACAAATGAATAAATATTGCATGTTCTCATTAATAGGAACTAAACATGAAGAATAAACACATGGAGTTAAAACCTGGTGTATAGGCTATTAAGAGATAAGCAGAAGGCTGAGAAGGATGACTGATGCTTAGTGTACGTAGAAGTTTTAATAAACGTGACCATAAAAGTGTGGAACTATATGGAGTTTATGATAACATATTATAATGAGAAGCTGCTTGTTTATAAATGAGATTGTGGCTGAAAAATATAGTCTACGGATATAAATGTCAATTGAAATAAAGCTAGAGAGTAATCTAGGGACTGAATAACTCAGTGGTGGATATGAATTGTGGTTGATGGTACAGATGAAAGAGTGTTCTTCTATGAGCTAGAGAAAATTGACATGATTATTGCATTGTGGTGAGAATGTGGAGAAGTATGGGAAAAATATAATTAGTGTGACCTGTGGACTGTGGTTAACAGCAATACTGTGATATTCTTACATAAATGGCAAAGGCGTATTGTTTTAATAACAGGAGGTATGGAAAAAGTGGGCAAAATATTCACTATGGACCTGGTAATAGTCTGGTGATATTATCTCATAATCTGTAACAATTGTTCCACAAGTGTGGTATGTTGGTGAAGGAGTGTTGTATGGGAATTCTACACATTTGCATGATTGTTTTTTAAATTCACAACTTCTTAATAAAAATATGTTTAAAAATAGTAATTATAGATTGTAGTGGGGAAATATACTTCTCATGTAAGATATGGACTATAGTTATTAGTATTATTTTTGACAATATTCTTTCATAATTTGTAACAAATATTTTGCAACAATTCAAGGTGTTGGTGGTGCGGTGATATACAGGACCCCAGTATGATGTTATGCATGTTTGTTTTGTTAGTTCAGAGCATTTACTCTACACATTGTTTTGTGTATGAAATTTTTTAAAATCAATTGACCATTGATGACTTGGTCTATTTCTGAACTTTAAATTTAATTCTATTGGTCAATATGTCTATCTTCATGCCAGTATCATGCTATTTTAACCACTGTAGCTAAGTAATATGCATTGTATTAGTCAGCCAAAGAGGTGCTGATGCAAAATACCAGAAATCTGTTGGGTTTTATAAAGGGTACTTATTTGGGGAAGAAGCTTACAGTTACCAGGCCATAAAGCATAAATTACTTCCCTCACCAAAGTCTGTTACCACATGTTGGAGCAAGGTGGCTACTGATGTCTGCAAGGGTTCAGGCTTCTTCTTCCACTTAAGGCTCCATATTCCCAGCTTCTTCCAATATCAGCTGCAGGCTGGGATAAGTCTTTTATCTTTACCAGGGTTCATTTCTCTAAGAGCTCAGCTGCTCTGTTCTCCCCACAAGACCAACTGTGAACTATTAGATGAACAGCTTTTTTCCTGGGGCCTCTACTGTGTGTAACTGAGCGATCTCAAATCTGCTTCTCTGTGTTATTCTCTTGTGTGTTTGCTTCCCAGGGCTCCAGCACAAAACTCCCACTTTTTCTTCTACCATGTCAATTTCTTTGTGAGTCCCTGATGTCATCCAATCAAAGCCCTAATCATAATGCAATCATGCCCAGAGGAACAGACCAGTTTACAACATAATCCATTATCTATTTTTGGAATTCATAAACAATATCAAACAGCTAAATGCAATAAAATCAGGATTTGAGACTCTTCTAACTTCGTTCTTTTGTAAAATGTATTTGGCTATCCAGGGCCCTTAGCTTTCAAAATAAACTTGATCATTGGTTTTTCCATTTCTACAAAGTGTACTGTAGAAAATTTGATTAACATTGAGTTAAATCTGTATACCTATTTGGTTAAAATTGACATCTTCACAATATTTAGCCTTCCAATCCATGAACATGGAATATCCTTCCATTTATTTTTACCTTCTTTGCTTTATTTTAGGAATGTGTTGTACTATTCTGAATACATGACCTTCACTTCCTAGGTTAAGTTTATTTCTCAATTTTTGAGTCTTTTAGTCACTATTTTAAATGGATTTGGCACATATTACCTCCTCAGATTGCTCATTGCTAGAGCATAAAAACTTTAATGATTTTTGCTATTAATCTTTTATCCTCCACTGTGCTGAACTCATTTATCAGGTTTAGTAACTTTGTTGTATATTTTTGGGACTTTCTAGATATTGGATCATATCTGCAAATAGCAAAATTTTATTCCTGCATTTCTGATTAGATATCTGTTATTTCTTTTGTCTAATTGCTCTGGCTAGAACTTCTAACAAAATATTGAATAACAGTGGTAACAGAGAGCACACTTATCTTGTTCCTAATTTCAGAAGGATAGCTTTTTTCATTGACTACAGTCAATTGTGAGTTTTTTATGTGTGCCCTTTATTATGTTGGGAATATTTCCTTCTATTCACATTTGTGTGTTTTCATTAAGAAAGAATGAAGGATTTTGTCACTTTTATGGCATCAATGAAGATGATACTGTGAGTTTTCTCCTTTGATTTATTAATGTGTTGTATTACATTAGTTGATTTCCTTGCATTGAAAATCCTTGCGTGTTTGGGGTAAAACCCAATTGATCCCAGTGGATAATTATTTTAATGTGCTGTTGGAATTTATTTCCAATTGTTTTGATGAGGATATTTGTGTCTAAATTCATTAGAGGAGTTTTTGAAAATACTTTTTTCTCTTAGTACTTTTATTTGGTGTTGGTGTTATGGTGCTGTTGCCTTCATAGAATGCATTTGAGATTGTTCCCACTTAGGCAAATTTTTGGTAGAGTTTGAGCAGTAATGTTATTAAATCTTCATTGAATGAGTGGTAGAATTTAACTGTGAAACCAGCTGGTCATGGTTTGTTTTTTTTTTGGAGATTTTTGGTGATGGATTCACTGTCTTTACTTGTGATTTGGTGTGTTGAGGGCTTTTATTTCTTCTAAGGTAAGTGTAGGTTGTGCATATCTAGGAATTTGACCAATATATTTAAGTTTAGTATTTGTTAGTGTATAGTTCCTAGTACCCTCTTAAGATCTTTTAATTTCTGTGTGTCCATAGTAAAGCCACCTTCTCATTTCTTATTTTATTTATAAGCATCTTATCTCTCTTTACTTTGTCAGTCTAGCTAAGGATTTGTTTATTTTTTGGATCTTCGAAGTGAACCAGTTTTGGTTTTGTTGATTCTCTTTATTGATTTATTTTCTCAATTTCATTTATTTCTGCTTTAATCATTTATTCTTTTTCCTTTGGCTTACCTTCAGATTAGTTTTGTTTTCTTTTTCTAGCTCATCCAGGTGTGTAGTTAGGTATTTGATTTTAGCACTTTCTTCCATTTTTTAAAAACTTTATTTTAAAAGAGGTTTAGATTACAGAAAAGTTACAATGAAAGTATAGGGTTTCCCATGTACTCCAAACCCTCCCCTCTGACATTTTCCCCTATTAATTGCATCTTATATTAGTGTGCTATATTTGTTACAATTGATGAACAAATATTAAAGCATTGCTTCAATGGTTTACACTGCAACATGCACTTTTATAAGTTTTGAAAAACTGTATAGTGTTCTGGGTCTAACATTGTAATAACCTGCAAAACAATCCCAATGCCCCATAGAATCACTATGTTACACCTATTCTCCCCTTGCATCCTCTCAGAACATCTGATAACCACTATCTTGATAACAATCTTTCAATTTATTTCATTAATACAATAATAGTAAGTCTACTTTGGTCCATGATAACATTCTCCCATTATGTTTTTTTTTCCATTCCCCAAACTTGTGGATTTGGGGATGGTGATGCCTGTTCTGCTTCAGATTGAGAGGGGGCTTAGATCTTATAGGTCAGATGGAAGGAACTGCTTTGCTTGTAGTTATAGATATTTTTTGCTTTTGGTAATGAGCATTGTCCATCATTGTGATTTTGTTAATTGTCCTGGGCAAGTCCAATAAACTGGAGAGTAGGGGTTGGCTGCAACTCTGCTGAGACTCAGGGCTCAACTGGGATATGAACAAAACAAAGATTTAAGTCTCTGAGACATATATTAATGGGTATAGTGTTAATTATACATTCAAATAAAAGGTGTAGAAGAATCATATGTAGGGAAATTATAAATGAGTCTAACTGTTACAATGGGGAAATAAGTTACCAGATTTTCCAAGGTAATGCTCACCAATGAGGAGTTTATTTACTGAGGTTGTATGCCTTGCCTATAGTGTTGGGATGGCTCTACAGCCATTGGAGGCACACCTGTTTGATGCTTTGTTTACTGTGGCAGTCACTGAGGTATGCCTGAAAGGTGTGAAATATAACGTATGGAATGACCTCCTAACACAATTTGAAATTTCTTAGCCATAAAAATGTTTTTTTTTCTTTAATATTACCTCCTTTTGGTCAAAGTCTTTTTCCAAATACATCACTAATTGGCAATTGATAATAATCTCTCATTGCCAGGAAGGCTTACCCCCTGGAGATGTCCCATGCTGGAGGGAATGTAGTGAGTTTATTTGCTGCATTTGGCTTAGAGAGAGGTCACATTTGAGTAATGACGTTTTCAGGAGATAACTTTTAGGCATTAGGCAATAGATACCATAAGGTTACTTTTCAATTTTACAAGAATAAGTTTCACAAGGACAATCATTAATATTGAGGGATTAGCATATAGGTCTGTTTATATATATGATATAGAGGTTGTTGCCAATCTATTAGAGAATGTTGCAGGACTCCACAGGATATAATATATATATATATTATGGTGTGGGTCTTCACCCACTATAACACTCTATGACAAGATGAAAACATTCATATTTCATAGAAGCATGCCCTAGGTGCACCCTTTTCCATACATCCCCCCACCACTGACACCTTGCACCAGTGAACCTCACCTGTGATATGTGACAAAAGAACATTCCCATGATTTTATTTTCAACCAGAGACCGCCATCAGTGAAGTAAAAGGTGAAATCTTTCTTTTTTTAAAAATGTAAGCATTTTGGGCTAGAAATTTCCCTCTCAACAAAGATTTAGCTGCATCCTATAAATTTTGATAGTTGTGTTCTCATTTTCCTTTGCTACAAGGTAGTTACTGATTTTCTCTGACAATTTCATCTTTGACCTACTGATTGTTTAATTATATATTGTTTAAAATCCATATAATTGTACCTGTTCCATTTCTCTATCCTTTATTGATTTCTAGCTTCATTCCATTTTGTGCAGTAAAAGTACTTTGCATAATTTCCAACTTTTAAAATTAATTGTGACTTGTTCCATGGCCCAGCATGTGGTCTATCCTGGAAAATGATCCATGAGCCCTTGAGGAGAATGTATATCCTGTGACATTTTTGTGTAATGTTCTGCATAAGTCCATTGGGTCTAGTTATTCTAACATATTATTGAAGATATCTGTTTCCTTATTGAGCCTCTCTCAAGATGTTCTATCTAATGGTGATAATAGTGTTTTGAAGCCCCATATTATGATTACACAGGCACCTGTTTCTCCCCTTAGTTTTGCCAGTATTTACCTCAAGTATTTTGGGGCTCCCTTACTAGGTGTATATATATTTATGACTGTTCTTTTCTCTATGTTGAGTACTTATATAGCAAGTATAATAGTATATAGCATCCTTTTTTGTCTCTTACAAGAGATTTGCATTTAAAGTTTATTTTGTCTGATATTAGTATAGCTACTCCTGTCCTTTTTTTGTTTACTTTTTGTGTGTAAAATAATTTTCTACCCTTTCACTTGAAACTTCTTTGTGTCCCTGGGTCTAAGGTGAGTTTCTTGTAGACTGAAAAGAAATGGGTATTATTTCCCTATCTATTCTGCCAATCTGCATCTCTTGATTGGATAGTTTAATCCATTATCATTAAATGTAATTATTGTAAAGCAGTACTTAATTTAATCATTTATAGGCTTATATATGTCATATTTTTATTTTTTTATCTTTTTAATAACTCAGCAATTATTTAAACTCTCCTCCAACTCTGTCTCTCTATCATGTCATTTTCCTTTCAATCTGAGGTAATATCTTTAGCATTTTTTGAAGGGCAGGCTTCTTGACAAATTCTCTCAATTTCTGTTTATCTGTGAATATTTTAAAATCTCACTCATTTTTGAATGATAATTTTGCTGGATACAGAATTCTTAGCCAGGACATTTTTCATTCAGCACCTTAATTATGTACTACCACTCCCTTCTTGCCTCCATGTTGCCAGATGAGAAATAAGCACTAAATCTTATTGAGCTTCTCTTATATTTGATTGATCTCCTTTCTCTTGCTGTTTTCAGGATTCTGTACTGTCTTGCGCATTTGTCAATTTGATATGTGTCTCAGGTAAGTCTGCTAAGATTCTTTGTGCTTGGAGTGTGCCGCACTGCCTGGACATGTATATCCATGTCCCTCAAAAAAGTTGGGAAAGTTTCAGCTATTATTTCCTTAAAAAACTCCTACTGCCTCTTTTCCCTTCTCTTCTTCATCTGGGATGCTTATAATGTATATATTTGTTCATATCATGTTGTCATTCAATTCCCTGAGTCCTTGGTTATTTTTTCCATTTTTTTTAGCTATCTTTTCTACTCTCTGTGCAATTTCAGCTGTCCTATCTTTGACATCACCAATTCTTTCCTCTGTCTGCTCAAATCTGCTGTTATATGATTCTGGTTCATTTTTAATTTCTTGCATGGCACCTGTCATTACCATGAGACCTCTTATCTTTTTATGTATGTTTAAAATTCCTTTGGAATTTTCATGCAGTGTCTTATTGATCTCCTTTAACTCTTCTTTCATTTCATTGAGTTGATTAAGGAAAATTGTTTGGACATCTTTGATTAGTATTAACACATTTTGCATCTTTTCCTGTATTTTAGTTTGTTCATTAGACTGGGCCATGACTTCCTCTTTTTCTTGTATGGCTTGTAATTTTTTTGCTGATGTTTAGGCATCTGTTTATCTTGGATCCACCTTTCTTCAATTTTAATGTAGGTTTTTGTGACTATAAATTTCCCTATCATCACTGTCTTTGATGCATCCTATATGTTTTAAAATGTGTTCCTTTACATTCATTTATCTCAAAGTACTTACTGCTTTCTCTTCCAATTTCTTCTATGACCCACAGAGTACTTAAGACTGAGTTATCACACATAAGTTTGTGCATTTTCCAGTCCTCCACATGCTATTGATTTCTTGTTTCATTCCATTATGATAAAGAAAGTGCTTCATATTATCGCCACATTTTTTTATGGAGACCTGTTTTGTGACCCAATATTTGTTCTATTATGTAGAATAGTCTGTGAACACTTGAGAAGAATTGGTGTTCTG
>JAQZBX010103474.1:0-11052 GCA_029593785.1 Cabassous unicinctus | reverse complement strand
TAATATGCTTTAAAGTCTGGAAGTGCCAGTCCTCCAACTTCATTCTTTTTAAGGACATGTTTGTCTTTTCTGGGCCACTTACCCTTCAAAAAATTTTTGATTATTGGCTTTTCGATTTCTGCAAAAAAAGCTGTTGGGTATTTTATTGGGATTGCCTTGAATCTGTAAATTAGTTTGGATAGAACTGACATCTTAACAATATTTAGTCTTCTAACCCATGAACATGGAATGTCTTTCCATTTATTTAAGTCTTTCAGTTCCTTTTAGCAATGTTTTGTAGTTTTCTGAATACAAGTCGTTTATGTCCTTGGTTAAGTTTCTTCCTAAATATTTGATTGTTTAAGTTGCTATTATAAATGGATTTTTTTTCTGATTTCCTCCTCAGAATGCACATCAGTAATGCATAGAAACGCTATTGATTTTTGCATATTAATCTTCTATCCCACCACTTTGCTGAACTTGTCTATTAATTCTAGCAGCTTTGTTGTAGATTTTTCAGGATTTTCTAGATATGGGATCATATTATTAGTGAATAGTGAAAGCTTAACTTCTTCCTTTCCTATTTGGGTGCCTTTTATTTCTTTGTCTAGCCTAATTGCTCTATCTAGAACTTCTAGCACAATATTGAATAATAATGTTGTCAGTGAACATCCTTATCTTGTTCCTGATCTCAGTGGAAAAGCTTTCTGTCTTTCAACTTGAGTATAATGTCAAATGTGGTTTTTTAAAATATATTCACTTTACCCTATTGAGAAAGTTTCCTTCTATTCTTATCTTTTGTAATGTTTTTTATCAAGAAAAGTTTCTGTGTTTTGTCAAGTGCCTTTTCTGCATCAATTGAAAGGATCATGTGCTTTTTCTTCTTCAATTTATCAATGAGGTTTATTAAAAGAATTGATTTTCTTGTGTTGATTTACCCTTACATACTTGGGAAAAAATCCACTTGATCATGGTGTATAATTCTTTTAATGTGCTTTTGGATTCTGTTTGCATGTGTTTTGTTGAGGATTTTCATCTATATTCATTAGAGATATTGGTCTGTAATTTTCTTTTTTTGTAGTATCTTTATCTGGTTTTGGTATTAGGGTGATGTTGTCTTCTCAGAATGAATTTGGTAGCATTCTTTCCTGTTCAATTTTTTGAAAGAGCTTGAGCAAGATTGGTATTAGATCGTCTTTGAATGGTTGGTAGAATTCACCTGTGAAGCCATCTGGTCCTGGGCTTTTCATCTATGGGGGTTTTTTGATGACTGTTTCAATCTCTTCACTTGAGATTGGCTTGTTGAGGTCTTCTATTTCTTCTAGGGTCAGTGTAGGTGGTATGTGTGTATCTAGGAATTTGTCTGTCTCATCTACATTGTCTAGTTTGTTGGCATACAGCTGTTCATAGTATCCTCTTATGATGTCTCTTATTTCTGCGTGTTCAGTGGTAATGTCCCCCCTCTCATTTCTAATTTTTTTTGTCTTCTCTCTGTTTTTCTTTGTTAGTCTAGTTAAGAATTGTCGATTTTGTTGATCTTCTCAAAGAACCAACTTTTGGTTTTGTTGATTCTCTCTATTGCTTTTTTTTCTTGATTTCACTTATTTCTTCTCTGATCTTTACTATTTCTTTCCTTTGGCTTAGTTTGGGATTAGTTTGCTGTTCTTTTCCTAGTTCCTCCCGGTGTGCAGTTAGAGCTTCAAATTTAGCTCTTTCTTCTTTATTAATGTAAACATTGAGGGCTGTAAACTTCCTTTCAGCACTGCCTTTGCAGTGTCCCATAGGTTTAGATATGCTGTGTTCTCATTTTTATTCATCTCAAGATATTTGCTGAATTCTCTTGCAATTTCTTCTTTGACCCACTGATTATTTAAGAGTGTGTTATTTAATTTCCATATATTTATGAATTTTTCTTTTTTTGGTCCATTATTGATTACCAGCTTCATTCTGTTATGATCAGAGAGAGTGTGTTACACAATTTCAATCTTTTTAAATTTATTGAGACTTTTTTGTTATTAAACATATGGTCTATCTTTGAGAATGTTCCATGGTCACTTGAAAAGAATGTATATCCTGCTGTTTTGGCATGCAATATTCTATAGATATCAGTGAGGTCTAGTGCATTTGTCATTTTATTCAAGTTCTCTATTTCTTTATTTATCCTCTGTCCAGATGTTCTATCCAATATTGAGAGTTATGTATTGAACTCTCCAATTCTTATTGTAGATACATCTGTTTTCTCCCTATAGCTTTGCCAGTGTGTGCCTCATGTATCTTGTGGCACTGAGATTAGGGGCATAAATATTTAGCATAGCTATTTATTTTTGCTGAATTGCCCCCTTTATTAGTATACAGTGACCTTCTTCATCCCTTATAACAGTTTTGCATTTAAAATCTATTTTGTTTGATGTTAGTATCACTACTCCAGCTCTTTTTTTGGTTACAATTTGCGTGGAATACCTTTATCCAACCTTTCTCTTTTAACCTGGTTGTGTACTTACATCTAAGGTGAGTCTCCTGTAAGCAACATATAGATGGCTCATATTTTTTTTTACCTGTTCTATCATTTTATGTCTTTTAATTGGGGAGTTCAAGCCATTAACATTCAATGTTATTACTGTAAATGTATTACTTACTTTATCAATTTTGATTTGGTTTTTTGTTGTCATATCATACTATTGTCTATCTTTTTATCCTTTTATTTACCCTTTCTTATAATCTTCATTTCTACACTCTTCTCCATGTCTCTCACCTTTGTTTTTTCCTTTAAGGCTGCAGCACTCCCTTTAGTATCTCTTGTAATTCTGGTCTTTTGGTAACATGTTCTATCAGTTTTTGTTTGTCTGTGAAGACTTTGAATTCCCCTTCATTTTTGAAGGACATCTTTGCCAGATACAGAATTCTTGGCTGGTTTTTCTCTTTCAGTAACTTAAATGCATCATACCACTTTCTTCTCTCCTCCATGGTTTCTGATGAGATGTGGGCACTTACTTTTATTGAGGTTCCTTTGTATGTGAAGCTTTTCTTTTCTTTTGTTGCTTTCAGAATCTTTTTTTTTTTTATCTCTGATATTTGTCATTCTGAATAGTAGGTGTCTCAAGGTAAGTCTTTTTCAATTCATTCTGTTTGGGGTTAGTTGCCCTTCTTTGATTTTGATATCTATGTCTTTCATAAGGGTAGGGAAGTTTTCAGTCATTATTTCCTCAAATATTCTTTTGCCTCTTTTTCATTTTTTCTCCTTTTGGGGCACCAATAATTCATATGTTTTTGTGCTTCACGTTGTCATTTAATTCCCTGAGACCCTGTTCCATTTATTCTATTCTCTTCTCTTTTTGTTCTCCTATCTTTTCCAGTTCAGATGTTCTGCCTTCAAAATCACTAATTCCGTCTTTGAGTAATTCAATTGCTCTTATGTGCCTCTAATGTATTTTTAATCTCATTCATAGTGTCTTTAATTCCCATAAGCTCTGTTAGTTTTCTTTGCAGGCTTTCAAATTGTTCTTTATGCTCACCCAGCATCTTATTAATATCCTTTGTTTCTTTAGCCATATTTTCTTTCAATTCTTTAAATTGATTTAGGAGAGTTGTGCCATTATCATTGATTAATTGTCTTAAATCCTTTATCTCACACTTAATACACACTTACATCCTCCAACTTATTACAAAGACACAACAATCAAACTTAAAACTTATTACAAAGCCACAGTAATCAAAACAGCATTGTTCCAGCTCAAGGACCAACATATATACCAATGAAATTGAGTTGAGAGCTTGGAAATCAAACTTCATATTTATGAATTTTGACAAAGACCAAAGATCACTCAATTTGGAAAGAAAAGTCTTTTCTGAACAAATGTTGCTGTGGATACTGGATCTCCATTTGTGAAAAAAAAAAGAAAGAAAAAAAGAAAGGGGACCTCTGCCCCACATCTTATACAAAAATTCAAATAAAAATAAGCCCTAAACATAAGCCCTAGAACTATAAAACTTCTAGAAGAATATATAGGGAAGTATCTTTAAGACCTTGTGTTAGGCAATGATTTCTTAGACTTTACACCCAAAGTATAAGTAACAAAAGAAAAAAATAAGTAGGACCTCATAAAATTTTAAAACTTTTGAGCCTCAATGGACTTTACCATGAAAGTGAAATGACAACCTACACAATGGGAGAAAATGTTTGGAATCTACATATCTGGTAAAGGTTTAATAGCTATAATATATAAATAAATTCTTCAACTTATCAACAAAAAGACAAACAACTCAATTAAAAAATAGGCAAATCTCTTGACTAGATATCTCTCCACAGAAGATATACAAATGGAAAGAAAGCATGTGAAAATATGTTCAACATCATTAGCTAGTTGGGAAATGCAAATCAAAACCATTGTGAGATACTATTTTATACCCATTATAATGGCTGCCTTAACAAAACAGAAAATTACAAATATTGGAAAGGATGCAGAGAAATATGAACACTCATTCAATGCTAGTGGCAATTTAAAATGGTGCAGCACTGTGTAAGACAGTTTGGCAGCTCCTCACAGGGCTAAATATAAAATTATCATAAGACCCTACAATCCCATAACTAAATATATACCAAAAGAATTGAAAGCTGGAACTCAATCCTATATTTGCACACTGATGTCCATAGTGACATTATTCACAATTGCCAAGAGATGAAAGCAGCCCCTGTGTCCATCAAGTGATAAATGGTTAATAAAGTGTGGTATATACATAAAATGGAATATTATTCTGCCATGGAAAGGGATGAAGTTCTGATATAGGCAATGTAACGTTGGGCAACTTGAAGTAATTATGAATTCCAAAAATATAATTGGATCATGCTTGTAAACTGATCTGTTAATCTGGGCATGATTAAGTTATGATTAGGGTGTTGACTGGGCCACATCAGTAGGGTGTTGAGCCCTACCCCTTGGTGGTTGGGGGAAGAAAATATAAAAGGCATCACAAAGAACAGCATTGCAGCAGTTTTTGAGAAGCAGTTTTGATGTTGGAGTTTTGATGTTGGAGAGAAGGCCCCAGTAGAAGAGAAGTGAGGTGTTCACCTGATAGTCTGCAGCTGACCTTGTGGAGCAACCAGAAGAGCTAAGCCAGGAGAGAAATGCAGCCCCGGGAAGAGAGGAACCCAAGAAGCCGGAACCCTGGCAAATGTCGGCAGCTGTCTTGTTCCAACACGTGGCAATGGACTTTGGTGAGAGAAGAAACTTAATGCTTTATGGCCTGGTATCTGTGGACTTCTGCTCCAAATAAATACCCTTTATAAAGACCAACCCATTTTTGGTATTTCACATTAGCACCCCTTTGGCTGACTAATACAGGCAACAACATGGAAGAATCTTGAAGACATCCTGTTGAATGAAATAAGCCAGATACAAAAGGACAAATATTTTATGATAATTTATATTAAACAATTAGAATTAGCAAACTTATAGAGTAAGACTCTAGAATATAGATTACCAGGAGATGGGATGGAGATAGAGAATGGGAAGTTAAGACTTAAAATGTACAAGGTTCCTAGTTAGAATGATGGAAATATTTTGGTAATGGATGGTGGTGATGGTAACAAACATTGTGGATGTAATTAACAGCACTCAAATAGACATATCTAATTGTAGTTAAAATGGAAAATATTATGTTGTATATAAATTGTAACAGAATAAAAATTTTTTAAGAGATCCATAGAACTGTACTACACAAACTGGGAACCTTAATGTAAACCATGGACTATTGTTAATAGTACAATTATTAAAATATGCTTTCATTAATTGTAACAAATATAACACACAAATGCAAGATGCTAGAGTGGGGTATATAGGAATCCTGCATTTTATGTGATTATTCTATAAACCACAATTTCTTTAATAAAGAAAAAAAGTCTTAGCTCAGTGTTTGTTTCATAGATGGCATTCACATCATTTTAGTCCCTTTTTCTTCTAGTCAGTCTTCCCCAGGGAATGAATCTTTCTTGTGCCATTCAGATCTATAATGTAGCCTCCCATTTGGCTCTGAAGTTTGCATTGCTTAATAACTCAAGCTAATGGACCCTTCCACCAGACCAGACCTCCTTGGATACTAACGTGAATCTATATGAAGTCTGAATTCAGCATTCCTTTTGTACACTATGGTTATAAATTAATAATTTGCCCCTGTGAAAGACAGTTACCTAAATCCTGGTTTCCTTCCCTTTGTCACTGGCCATTCCTGGGGTTCCCAGAATGTGGTCAATTCGTTCTGTGATGTCACAAACTAGGGTTTTACTGATATGATTTTTAAAAGAAAAAATATTTTTCTGCTGGTACTATGCATTTTGTGTTTTACTGACCAGAATCTTTTTCTTTGTGAAATAGCCATTTCCTACTCCTATTCTGATGGGGCTGTCACTTACAAGATACTGCTTCCCTGACTATAGGGGTGGATATGTGACTCAAGCTAGGTTTATCAGATTTTCCTTCCTGAGAATTTGGTTTCTGAATGGTAACACAGAGTAACTAAGGCAATTGGACCTAAGAGATCAGATGGAAGTACACTGGAGAGGGTGCTAGAATAAAGTAAAGCTGAGCTACTTAGAAGTGGTCCTGTTCCCTTTCTTCATGCCTGGTTTCTCTCTTTTATTTTATGAGGGACATAGTCTCTTTTGAATAATCCCCCCTCTTTTTTTTGCTTTAGTCAGAATTGTTTTTTAATGCTTCTCAAAAAATCTTATAATTAATACACTTATGAAAGCATAATATTTACTATAAGAATTTTGAAAAATATAAATTATTATAACTTACATATTGAAAATCACCCACATTTTCACTATCTAGGGAGATTTATTGCTAACATTTTGGTGTATTTCCCACATACTTTGAGCACTGCTTTATTTCATAAGATATTTTCTGACATAACTCTTCATAAATATGCTTTTATAGCTTGCATATTTCCATTGTATTGATGTATCATAATTTCCTTCATTTCTTCATTTTTTCTTTTTCATTGGATATTTCTGTTGTTTAGTTTTTTCTAATATAAACAATGCTGTAATGAAATCTCTGCACATAAAGTTTTGTTTTGAATTATTTTTTTTGCATAGTGTAGATTTGACTCCATCTAGAACTCCTTTATTTTTAGTCGCTTTCCATGTAGCAGTAGTCATGTGGCCCACTTATAAATATGGAAGCAGAAGTTGCTGGGTGTGACTTCTGTGAAAGATTTTTTTAAAGGGACAGAGTTCTGCTGTCTTACCTTCTTCTCTAAACAAACATTATGATGATGATGACGATGATGATTATGATTATGATGGAAAGGTGAAGGGCCTTCTCTTGCTACTTTCACTGTGCTGGAAGCATTCTTTATTATATTGCCTTCTGCATGAATTCTCCCAGCTACCTTTTCTCTTTCTGAAGTTTCTCTTAGGTTATCCAGGTTTCTAAAAGTCCCTGACCTTATCTCAAGGTTTCATAGTTAATGGTTTCACTAGCTACATATTACTGTCATGTTGTCCTCCACAGGTGTCATCTGCTGACCACCTCTTTGCATTCTTATTTTCCTGACCCTTGCTTGCACAATGGATGAAAGAAAGGTTGGAATGTGAAATGATTCCTTGTAGCTTAGTGGTTAACAGAATGTTTTCTGGAGCTGGATGGGTGTGAATCACATAGCTCTGTCATCAGCAATATTCTTAATTTCTTTATTCCTTTGTTTTCTCGTCTGAAAAATGGGGAAAATAATGGTAGCCACCTCATAGGGTTTTAATGAGAATTAAACAAGTTAATATTTGTAAAGCACATGTATTAAATGCCGAATGACTGTTTGTTAAATCATATACATCCTACTACCTGATCTGTATGTCTTCTTAAAAAAAAAACAAAAACATCTGCACCACTGTCTTTATTACTGTTTCCCTGGCTTCCCTAATTTGGGACTTTTCCATTCTGGTGTTCTTGCTACAGAAAATCGAGTCTCATTTCACTTCTAACAAAGTTGCTAATCTTTACTGATTCACCATCAGCAGACATGTGCTCCTTTTCCTGCCATGCTTGGGAATGGATCTGTATCCATGAACCCTCAGAGACTTCTTTCTTCTTTTGATCAATAGCCCACATTTGTGGTGGCACAAAGAACAAATGGGTTACGTTTTGTCTAAATGCTAATTTTATTTATTCCTTTTCTTCATATAGTGCTCTAGGTCCTAGACTTTTCATATTTACAAAAGTCACTTTGTGAATTCTTCCCTGCCATTCCTAAAATAGTCAAATGATATTTTAACTTTAGCTATCTGTGACTCTCCTTACTTATTGAAAAATACCAGGTTAAAAATCGCTGATAAGGTCTTTTGGGCTCTTACAATGGCTGATATGAATGTAGCACTGCTTATCTGACCCATTGTGCCATTCAAGAGAAACAACAGCAATGAAAATGGAATCAAATAGACTGGAAATAAATCAGCAAAACTATCCTTAATATTTGCAAGACACTTTACATTTTTCATCATAAGTTATTAGATAAATGGTAAAACTCCTTTTGATTTGAGACACTACTATTTTTCCAAGAAAATAAATGATTAATTTGATGAATTCTACTGTTATTATTATATTTTCTCTGTTCTAGAGGGTGAATTCACTTATATGCCATCTTTTGGAATCTTTGCTTCAAAACACTATGAAAATATTTCTTACATATGAGTCTTTAAAGGTGGCACAGGGGCAAAAATTATCTGCTAACATATTTCTTCATTTAGGAGTGGTTATCTTTCCCATGTTGACAAAATTTCATCCGAAAAAAAACAAAACAACAGGTGAATTTAATATCATTCCCTTTAAGTCATTTAGGTTTCCAGTTGGTAAAATCTACTTTTTATTCATTAACTATTTGAAATTTCTTGAATTCATTCACTCAGCAATCACTTACTAGTGCCTGCTGGGTATAAGACACAGAAGAAATAAAAAGATAGATTATATTTAGTTTTAATAGCTTCTGCTCAGAAACTTGGAAAAAATTCAAATTTTAATAAGGCTCAAATTCATGAAGATCACAAATTTTTTCAATGACCACATAAGACTTGTTTTACTAGTAATTAATAAAATTACCAAACAAAATAAAATTAAAACTTTCTCATAAGCAATGAGGAGCACCTAAAATGGATATATGTCATAATGATTTTACCTATAAAAGAACAAATGTGGATCGTTTAAAATTGTTTTAGTTCATGCTTAGAAAATTCCATATTTAAAACAATCAATAAACTTTTAGGAGTACAAAGGTGAATGTGTTTTAAAGATACTAAAAATAAAAATATAAGCATGTCATCAGCTGTGCATCTTCTTTCTGAATGCTATATAGACAAACAAAACGTAAAAGACAAAAGCTGCCCAAGAGCACAATTTTAAAGTGGTTTAGAATAATTGAAGCCCAATTGATCTGTCCCTTTTCATATAAAACACAGAGTCACAAGACATCTACCTCCTGAAATCATCTTTTACTAACCTGACTGATTTAATGGATCACATATTCTGAGTCTAAATGACCTATTTGTGTCTGTTTTCTTTGGGATTTGGAAAACAGATATACATATAACTAAATATACTTACCTTTCATTTTCAAGACATAACAATTCAATTGCCAACATTTTTTTTTCAGGAAAAAATTGATAAATGCCCAAACCTTCTAAGACTATCTTTAAAAATATTTCCACTTTTATCGCTTTTATTTTGTATACTTTGTCTCTGCCTCTCACTGGCTTGTAGAATTTTCTAAATACCAAATTAACACATGAAACCTTACAATTGACTGAAATCTGCAATGCCACAACTGAAAAAAATTTTCTTGACAAACATAAATCCTTAAAAAGCCAGCAGTTCCAAGTGACTTTCCCATTCACCTTTCTGATAACAAAGAATATTTTATGAAAGTTTTCTTACATTATGAACCTTTAGCACATCAGTTCTATTCAATATAGTTAACATTCCAGTGATATTCTTAACCTTTTCCAAGAACAGTATTGCTGAAATCACAGCAAAAAACCACTTGGAAAAAATTTATTTGGTTACTTAAAGTTTTAATTTCAAAAAAAGATGGTAACCAATAAAAACAAACAAATAAATCACTACACAGGATGAAATTTCATGTAAATTCTTATTTTATGTCTCCTCTTCAGAATAAACATAGTGTAATAACAATAAAAACAGAATCCGGTAAATAATAAATTTCTGAAGAGTCAGAATAATAATGAACTCTAAGGTTTAATAATAACAGGAATTTGTAGTTATGAACAAATTTGGCTTAGTAGTTAAAGTTTTTGACCACTTCAAAGAATTCAATATTATCAACTCAGATTTTTGTTTTAATTAAATAGGTGTTCATAAAAAGAAATTTTTCTTATCTACCTTTAAATTAACCTTTGGTAGATGAATAAACACAGAAAGAACCAATAATTTTATTTTCAGATGTCAATCATGAAGGAATAAGAGTTTAGAGATTCTAGATACTGGAAGCCAAAACACAAAGTCACTTCCTCAACAAGATTACTAAAAATGCCATAAATTCTCAAATCATCTCTGCAATACTTACACATCTTATGTTCTAGACCAGAGGATCTCAAAGTGCCTGCTCTGACCAGCATAATTTGTATTAGCTGGGAATGGGATTGAAATGCAAATTCTTAGGCCCCACTCCAGTCTGACTAAATCAGAATCTCTGGGTAAAACCCAGCACTCTGTGTTTTAACATGCCCTCCAAGTGATACTGATGCACACTAAGTTTGATAGTCATTGTTCTAGAATTTAATTTAATTATGTCCTTTCTCTTAACCAATTTGTTTCTCTCCCTGTCCACATATTGTTTCTCTCCTATCTACAAGCATGAAATCATGTCAGACCAAGACACTCCTCTCATAAAGCCTTCTAATAGCTGCCTATCACACACAAATTAAAAGCCACTGTCCTTACAGTGGCACACACGATCCTGCAGAATTTGCTTGCTCTCCTCCACTTCCATCCAGTATAAGTTTGTCCATTTTTTAAATTTTCAATTTATTTCAAGCTTTTTTTTTGAAATGGCTAAAACAGTGCCTCA
>JAQZBX010103473.1:0-11052 GCA_029593785.1 Cabassous unicinctus | reverse complement strand
CTTCCTCAACCCACTGATTATTTCAGTGTATTGTTTAATCTCCATATATTTGTGGATTTTCTCTTTTTCTGTTATGATCAGAGAAAGTGTTTTGTATGATTTCAATGTTTTTAAATTTATTGAGATCTGACATATCCTGAAGAATGATCCATGAGCACTTGAGAAGAATGTATATCTTGCTGTTTGGGGGTGTAATGCTTTATAAGTATCTATTATATGTAATCATTTATCATATTATTCAAGTTCTCAATTTTTAAATTTATCCTCTGTCCAAATGTTTTACCTAATGCTGACAGTGGAATATTGAAGCCTCCAAATATTATTGTAGAGACATTTCTTCCTCCTTTCAGTTTTGCCAGTGTGTATCTCATGTATTTTGGGGCACTTATGTTAGGTGCATAAATATTTATTAATGTATAAATATTTATTATTATTTCTTCTTGGTGAATCATCCCTTTTATTTATATATATATATATATATATATTAATATATAGCAACCTATCTCATCATTATAACAGTTTTGGATTTAAAATCTATTTTATCCTTTTTTGTATCACTACCTGCTCTTTTTTAAAATTGCTATTAGCATGGAATATCTTTTTCCAACCTTTCACTTTCAAGCTGATTGTGTCTTTGTGTCTAAGGTGAGTCTTGTAGACAACAAATAGATGGCTCATTTTTAATCCATTTTTATCAGTCTACATCTTTTAATTAGGGAGTTCGGTCCATTAACATTCAGTGTTACTACTAAAATAATCTAACTTCATCCATTCTAACCATTGGTTTTCTGTTGTCATATCTTCCTATTGTCTGTCTTTTAACCCTTTCAAATTCTTTACTTATGTTCTTCATTTCTGCACTCTTCTTCAGGGCTCTTTGTCTTTTCCTATCAGGCTGTAACACACCCTTTAATATCTCTTGTAGGTTCTATCTCTTGGTAACATACTCTGATTATCTTTGTCTGTAAAAGAATTTAAACCTGCCTTCATATCTGAAGTATAGTTTTTATGAATAAATAATTCTTACCTGGTAGTTTTTCTCTGTCACCACCTTAAATATATCAAACCACTGCCTTCTCACCTCCATAGTTTCTGAAGAGAGATAGGCACTTAACCTTTTTAATGCTCTCTTGTAAATAATCCAATGATTTTCTCCTGCTACTCTCAAACTCTCTCTTGCCTAGTGGTTTTATTTCACAGCTCTTCAATCTGAATAGATGTCTTGGAGTAAGTCTATTAGGATTTATTCTGCTTGAGGTGTGTTGTCCTTCTTGAAAATTTTCAGTCAGTGTTTCCTCAAATATACTTTCTACCCCTTTTCCATTCTCTTATCCTTCTGGGACACCCATAATGTGTTGTTGTGTGCATTTTGTCTTGTCATTCAGTTCCTTGAGACCTTGTTCATTTATTTTTTTTTCATTCTTTTCTCTGTCTCTTCTCCTATCTTTTCAATTTCAAATATCCTATCTTCAAATTCAATTATTCATTTTACTAACATTTCAAACCTGCTGCTATATTCCTCCCTCTAATGTATTTATTTTTAAGATTTATTTATTTATTTATTTCCCCCCCTCATTGTTTTTGCACTTGCTGTCTGCTTTCTCTGTTTTATTCTGTATCTGCTTGTATTCTCTTTATGTGGCACCAATAACCAATCCTGGGGTCTTCCGGAGTAGGAGAGAGACTCTTGTGTGATCTCAACTCCCTTGTCTGCTGCATCTCTTATTGTCTCTCCTCTGTGTTTCTTCTTATTGTGTTATCTTGCAGTTCCAGTTCTCTGTGCAGGCCAGCACTCCTGCAATGGGCCAGCACTCCTCCGTGGGCCAGCTCTCCTGCACAGAGCAGCTCTCTTGTGTGGACCTGCACTTCACATGGGCCAGTAGTCTGCATAAGCCAGATCTCCAATCAGGCCAGCTCACCACAAGCGTCAGCTTGCCTTTCAACAAGAGGTCCTGGGAATCAAACCAATGGCTTCCTATATGATAAGAGACCAATGCTTGAGCCACATCTATTTCCCCTCTAATGTATTTTTTATCTTATCCATTGTGTCTCTCATTCCCATAAACGCTGTTACTTTTTTTGCAGGCATTCAAACTTCATTATGCTCACACAATGTCACTTTAATATTCTTTAGTCATATTTTCCTTTATTTTCTTAAATTGATAAGGAGGTTTTTTGAACATTGTTTATTAGTTGTCTTAAATCCAGAGTCTCATTCAGATTCTTGCCTTGTTCCTTTGTGTGGGCTACATCTTCCTTTTTCTTAGTGTAAGATCTCTTTTGTTGACACCTAGGAATCTACTTATGCTGATGATTTTGTTCTGTTGATCAAGCTCTAGTGGTTTTATTTCACAGCTCTTCATTGATTTTTAGGTTTTTTTCCCCCTAAAACTTTAATATCGCCATGTTTAAGTAGTCAGAACTGTGGCAGGGAGCTGCTGCTGGAGTCTGATCAGGTCTACTTTCCCTGGTAAAGAATCAGGAGAGACCAATCTGTCTTCCTCACTTTCCCAGCTGGCCAGGAAAAGGTGCTCCTCAGCAAACACTTCTTTAGGGATGAGTCCTTCAATTTCCACTACCCATTCTGAGCTAGTGAATTATGTTAGTTAAATTCACAGAATGGAAACCTCAGTCAGCCTTCCACTGCACCCTCCCTCTTCTCTGAGAGGAATCTGTCCTTTCACCCTCTGTTGCCTACTCAACCACACATTTTACACAGGCTGTTTACCTTGGGAGTGGGAGATGGTTGTCATTCCCATTTGCAGAGGTATCAACTCAAGGTTTTCCTTTGGCGTCACTGTCTCTGCACCCCCAGTCCTTCCTGGATGAGTGCATTGCACATTCCTTGCCTGCAGAGGTCCCCAAAGTGGCTCCTTCAGACTATTTCTATGCCTTTTCTCCTATTTTGCAAGAGAGCTGCAATTTTATGTAATTTTAATGTTTATCTTTATTTTCACACATCTCAAAGTATTTTCTGATTTTCTTCATAGTCTGTCTTGGGGCTCTAGGAGATCTCTCTAAGGCCTATCATCAGTTCAGGCTGCACCCACATAACCCATATAGAGAACAGGTTGATGTTAAGCTACCATCCATTTATTGGCTATGGGAAACATGAGAGGAAAAACTGGACAGTTAAGAAAGGAAGTGATATAGAGCAGACAAGGGAAATGGACAGAGCAAGGGCAGATCAAACAATACAGTTTGAGGAAGTGGTGAGATATAGAAGGAGCCAAACTCCATGTAGATTAGGTGATTTTGTCTATAAGCCTTGCTGAGCTGTGGCAGGAAAGTTCTAGAGCAGGCCTCAAGGTTCCCTCTCACCTTGTCACCTTTCAGGAACACCCAGCTTGGCCAGGTCCAGGAACCTCACTCCACAGAAGCAGAGACTGAATAACAGATCATATTGCCATGGAGACAACAAAGCCCCCTATCAAGTGAAGAGGCCTCTTGCTAATTTACATAACCCAATGCCACTTCATGAGGAAATAGAAGTGCTTATTGTTTGGACTGTGAGCCTCTCACTTACTCTCTAAACCATGTTATAGAACAACAAACAGAAGTTCAAGGTCAAGCCAAATGTCTTATTTTTCTGGTCTTCCAGAGAAAGTGTGGGATGCTTATGAATGGAATTTAAATGAGGACATTTAATGAGGACAGTCCATTTCTTAATCCCATTGTACTGGGTTCCTCTCTGCTTCCATCCAGGACTATCTGCCGATTATGATTCTCTATGGTATGTGAAAGTTCAACACTGAGAGTTTGAGAAAAGAAAACCAGATAAGTTCACATCATCTGGACCACTACCAGGTCAATCAGTCTTAAAGCCTTCATGCTTCTGTTCAGGAATGAGAGAACTAAGTGCTTTGCTAATGTTAGGGAGAAGCTCTGCACTGCTTATTGTCACCTAACCCTCTCTACCAACAAAATCACACACACACATACACAAAGAGTCTCAGTGTATAACATATGCCTTCTGACCCATCTTTGACCTGTTTTAAGGAGCACATGCCAGTCTGGAACAGAATGGTCAGCATGAAAAGGTTGGGAGGAGGGCAAACATAAGTGTAGTTCAAGGTCAACCTTCAGGAGGTGAAATAGTGGGATGGGGATCTCTGTTGTGCCCTGTGACATTAGATCTTGAGGGAGGGGTGACTGCTGTCTCACGAGGGGCATTCAAACCTCATCGTCCACATGCCAGAGAGTCTGATTTAAAATTTCTTTTTAAATATTTTTTATAAAAATTTTATTGAGGTGTGCCATTCACATATGAATATACATCAATAAAAATGTATAGTAAAAAACAAACATGCATATCATCATACATGTCTTACATACATCCCTCCACCAGCAAGACCTTGCATTGTTGTGAAATATTTGTTGCAAACCATGAAAAAGCATCATCAAAATATTAATACTAACTATAGCTCATATCTTATATTTGGTGTATTTTCCTCCAATCAGATCAATTATCATCAACCTGTATCAGTACCACATATTTGTTATAGTTCATGAGAGAACATTCACACCTTTGTTATGAAAACAGCAGTCCATTTTCCACCACAAGAGTCATTGTGTTATAAAGTCGATGCCTTGTACAATCCATTCAAAGTGTACACTAATTTGCTCTCATTTTCATCACAGAATTGTGCTGTCATCACTGAACTCAATATTAGAATGTTTTCATTACTCTAAAAGAAAAAATCCCAGACCTCCTTAAACTCCCCTATTTTTGGCACTTAAAATTGATATAATATCTTCTTTGCCTTGCTGCAAAAATATTACAATATCATCCATTGTTAATTATCATCCATAAATTATTTTGGTTGTAATTTTCCTGTGTATTCTTCTTTGTAAAAGAAGAACATTCTTATAGTTATACTATTAACCAAAATCTTCATCCACCACCAAAATCACTGTTATAGTCCCTAGATTATCCTTTAGCTTCTTTTCAATTGACATTTATGTCTATAGACTACCCCTTTCAACCACAATCACTTTCATAAATCAGCAGTGTTAGTTATACTCACTATAATGTGTTACCATTAACTTTATTAATTTCCACACTTTACAATAAACCTTATTAAAAATTCTACATAAATCACCATCTTCCATTCTCAACCCACATTCTATCCTTTGGCTTTCTATTTTCATATCTTACTATTGTCTGTCTTTTTAGCCTTAAGTCACCCTTCCTAACTGTTTTAGTCAGCCAAAGGGGTGCTGATGCAAAATTCCAGGAATCTGTTGGCTTTTAAAAAGGGTATTTATTTGGTGTAAATGCTTACAGTTCCAAGGACATGGAAAGTCCAACTCAAGGTTCCATAATAGATACTTTCTCACCAATTCATCTGCCATGTGTTGAAGCAAGATGTTCAGTGATATCTGCCTGATCTCTCAGGGCTTCCTTAATCAGTCTCTGGCATATGGCTTGTTTCTTTCTGTGACTTCTCAGCTGTTCCACTGCTCTGTTCTCTTCTGCTGAAAACTATCAGGTGAATGACTCTTCTCTCCCTGGGGCCCCAGGATCAAACACAACAAAGCTCTCTCTCTCTTCTCATGTGTCTTCTTGAGTAAGTGTCCATTTATATCAGCGCACTAAGGAGGCAGGGACTCAACTTAAGTCATGCCCTACTGAAATGGTCAAATCAAAATCCTAATCTTAATAGATAATCTAATGAAGACATGTCAGCTGAATCTAATACATTCAAAGGGTGTCAGACTCAGAGGAATAGATTAGTTTACAAACATAATCTTTCTCTTTTGGGCATTCATAAATAATCTCAAACTGCCACACTATTAATCTTCATTTGTACACTCTTTTTCAAAATCTCTTGGCTTTGTTTTTTCCTTTCAGTCTGCAGCCCTTTGTATATCTGATCATTTGTTAATATATTCTTAATTTTTTGTTCATCTGTGAAGGCTGTAAACTCCCCTTCATTTTTGAAGGACAGTTTTGACAGATAAAGAATTCCTGACTGGTCATTTTTCTTTCAGTATCTTAAATACATCATTCCACTTTCTTCTCACCTCCATGGTTTCTGATGAGAGGTCAGCACTTAATCTTATTGATGTTCCCTTTTATGTGATGCATTGCTTTTCTCTTGCTGCTCTGAGAATTCTCTCTATATTTTCATTCTGAATAGGTGTCTCAGAGAAGGTCTTTTGGATTTATCCTGTTTTGCATGTTCTTGGATATTGATATTCTGTCTTTCACAAGGGCTGAGAAGTTTTCAGTAATTATTTCCTCAAATATTCTTTCTGTCCTTTTTCCAATCTCTTATCCTCCTGGGACAACAGTAACATGTACATTTGTATGTTTCATGTTGTCATTAATTTCTCTGAGACACTGTTACATTTTTTCCATTCTTTTCTCTTTCTATTCTGTCTTTTCAAGTTCAGATGTTCTTTCTTCAAATTCAGTTAATTGTTCTTCTGTCATTTCAAAATTTTTCTTTTATGCTTCTACTATATTTTTTCAAAATCAAATTTTATTAAAAATCAAAATCTATTCCAGAGTTATTCCTTTTCATGCACATTTTACAGAATAATCTTTATCACAATTTCATTAACAATCAAAATCTATTCCAGAGTTATCAATTTTCATGCACATTTTACAGAATAATAATTAACATCATTCTAAATGAGCAATTGGTGAGTGGTTTTTTAAAAAAGATTCTGAATTATAACAACACTGAGTTATAAAATAGCAACACAATTCAGCAGAACATTCACAAAAGCGTCAAATACATACAAAATATTTACAGGAGACTGAAAAACAATGAAGTTAAGTTTTGAGTGTTATTTAAAGAAGACCACATATAGTAACAATGCAGTCCCCATTTTACTATTCAAAAGTTTTTTGAAATTCTGTGATTCCTGACAATTTTTAAAATATTAAGAGGACTTCTTACAACTGAGAAGAGACTCCAAATAGTGTTTTTTCTCCTTGCAGTTTCCTGGCCTGGCAGCAGATGATGCTTTTTGGTGAATCTTACCATGGAAGTCTTTTTCAGCCTCCATTTAACTATGATTCGGGTCTGGCCAGAGCCAAATTTCAAAGTGGGTTCTGCTGGCCAAACTCACTAAACTGAAAAAGCCCAAGTATAGTGTCATTGAACTACAAGCTTTAGCTGCCAAATGGGAACTCTTTCCCCCTGGGGTACTTTGGATTCTTATGTTCAGTGCCTGGCAGGCAAAAACAGTAGGCAGCATATTGGCATGTTAATTCACCCTGATCATTAGATGAGAAGGAATCAGGCATGTTGTTATTTATTTGAGGGAAAGAGGAATATGTTGGCATGCACATGATTTATTTGGACTCCTCTTAATTGTTCCTCCCCAATTATGTTAATAAATGAACAAGGGCAATCCCTGTCTGAGATGGTCATGGTGACTTGATATTGGATTTCTCAGAGCTCATAGTCTAAGTGTTAAGGGAAGGAGTAGTGAGTAACATTGAAGTGTCCACTCTGCCTTTTGTGATGGAAATCAGAGTCCATAAAAAGTATTGGTCTTTATCTTGTAAACCACTCTTTTATGAAGTTCAAGTTTCTGCACCACATCAGGATCTCAGAAGCACTTGATACCAATGAAGACTTCTAGGGTCCAGCCAAAGCAAAGAGGAGGGATCACTCAGTGAGCATTCTTTTTTTTTTACATTCTTCAGGGGATTCCTAATGTGTGAGATAGCTGTCTGGTGTTAGGATCCCCAGAAGTCACATATTGTGATGGATTTTCCTCTCAGTTGTGTTGTGGCTACTTTAGCTTTAATTACATCACACAGTCTGTATCATGGAATTATCATCACATTTTAATCTCCAGACAAAGTCCTCCAAGTGAGGAGCCACTAGTATCTCCAATTTTTGGCACATCCTGAGTCACACAGTCTTCAGGGGCAGTTAAGTGTTCAGACTCTGGAGTCAGATCCTGGATCCACTTCCATGGCTGTACCCCAATAGCCAGGAGAGCTTGCACAAAATATGTGGATTCAATATTTCCTCATAATACAGAATTCCCAAGGAAGTGCTCCCACTTTTCTGAGTGGATCCCCAGTAACCCATTTAACACCAATGTTCAGTTCATAGGGATTGAGGCTCCATCTTCACCCACTGTGATCTGGTAAGGGGAACCTCCATGTAGGAGGAAGGGGGAGCAGAATCAGGGGCCTTAGGTAAGGTTCCTGCTCCTCCCCAGGTACCTATGACACAGACACCAGGCCTAAGGATACCAATGGGGCTACTTCATGCAGAGGTCTGATTTCAGTTCCTCATACATAGCAAGAGAGGCTGGGAAATGAAACCTGAAAGAGGAAACTGGTGACCCATTTGTGTTTTTACTTGGTCAACTCTGTCCTTTTTTCACTCTGAGCCTGAGATCCTCTTGAGGTCCCAGTGCCACAAAATCTGAAGAGTAGGGTAGGAAAGAAAGGGACTTGATGTCATACTCCCTTCTGATTGGAAAATGGAATTCCTCTGACCCTTAATGTCCCCTACTCACCAGTTGTGGTTCATGAGTGAAGCATGAAGGGGGTGGGGGATCTGAAGAAGAAGAGGCTACACTGTGGCAGTATCCCTCAGATGTTGCAGTGGATTTTTCTTTTGTGAAGCTATGTTTACAGAAGAGGCAAACAACTCTCATTCAGATTGTGTGTTTATGGGGATACTGGACATAATGATAGGCATGAAAGCCTTCTACAAGCCATCCCTTGATTGGGAAGATTTAAGAGTCTAAAATTTCTCCATTGACCAGCATCTTGGCTAAAGGAAAATATATTTTACCTCAGAAATATTGGAACATCTAATAGATTGGGACTGGGGCTTATTTGAATTTTAATCAGTCCCAGATCACCTTGTGGAATGTAAGGGCAGCTATCAAAAACTACCAGGATATCCAGGCCTTGATTTTCCCCTTCTAGGCTTTTAGCAGGATTAATGGGTGGTTAGGAGGTGAGATACCTTGATTTAAGGAATAGATTCAAGAGAAGAGGATTTCTCCAAGTGCAGATTGAGAAGACTGAGATGTGAAATATACAACAGACACTGTTTCTCCTCCTCTCCTACACAGACTTTCATATTAGCATCTTATGGACACTGGCCCACACCAGTGGATTAGGTATTTGAGTGTCCTTCTCAAATCCATGAGTCTGACCAAGGGACATGTAGAGAGGCTGGGTAGAGGACAAGACCTCCTTGAGTGTTTGGCAAAAGATTATGATTGGGCAAAAGGAATGGCAGGAACTGTGGGAAGGAGTGCTGTGCTCTTGTCACCTTATGGGGCTGTTAATGCAGCATCAATATCTGGAGTAGAAGTAGAGGAAGCCAGACTTCCAGAGGTGGGGCATGGGCTGGAAGAGGGAGGACAGTCCTGTCTGCACAATTGTCAGGGACATGTGCAGAAACCTTGGTTTCTTTATTCATTTATCCATGTGTCCCTCACCCTGTCACTCACTTTCTAATTTTCCCCTTTTCCCCTCCAGCCTCAAGTTGATCCATGGAATTACATTACATAAACATTAAGCTGTAAAATAAACCATGGACACATTAATAGTACAATTATAAAAATGTGCTCTCATAAATGGTAATGAATATCCCACATAAATGCAGGTTGTTGTCGGTGGATGGTGTATTGGAATCCTGTATTTTATGCACGATTGTCCTGTACACCCACAACTTCTTTAATGAAATAAAAAAGAAAGAAGCTCTGAGCTCTGGAATGTGGTGATAGCACCCCCAATAATGACCCAGTGTCCCTGGATTTTCCAACTCTTTGAGCTCAGGTAAGTAACAGTGAGAATTTTCCCCAAGAGAGAAGAATCTCTTGCATTTTGTAAATGATTTTTAATATGAAGATAATTGCATGATCTCACTGCAGATATTTGGGGGCAGACTATCTAAAGACAGATTTGGTTATTGTTTAGAAGGAATTCCCCAGGAATTTAATTCATATGTAATGGTCAGAGAGGAACCTCTCTTATTTTAAGATTCTGGTGTCTATTTTTCTGCAAATAGTTCCATGGGGAAGATGAGAGGTAATGAAATGAATGAATAAATAAACAAGTAATGACAAAATACAGGTATTGCCTGAAGATGAAGTAGTGTTCTGTTCAAGAGAACTCACCAGAGAAGGGAAAGGCTAACAAAGGTGGGAGTTCAGATAAAGGAGGAATTCAGAGAGAATAACACTTAAACTGACACTGAAGGAAAATGAAAAAGATGTGGTCATGTGTGTGTGTGAGATTGGGAGGTGATGAAGGATGAGAATAGTACTCAGTGCAGAGAGTGTAACAATGCTCCATTTGGCTTTGTGGTGCTAAAAGGGAGTTTCAAGAATTAATTCCTGGATGTTTAATGAAGCCATTATTTAAGATTTGGAAATTGGAGGAGATATAATTTTTACTTGTTTGGGGGAAGGTAATGTCTTCAATTTGAGATATATTTTAATTTAGGTGCCAGTAACTCTTGGGGGAAATATAAATAAATAAAAACAAAATCATCTCCCAACCCAAAAATCCTCTCTACAAAGGTAGAAGAGAGAAAAACTATTTTATCATTTAATAAACATTAAAGCAAAATGTGATGCATCACAGGCAATCTGCAGATATTAGACAGAAAGAAATCTTAAGCTTTTTTTATGTGACTAAGCAGATACAACCCATTTCATATATATTTTCAGGTTATTTCTCATATCTTCATGACCAGAGGTAGGTTTACAATTTGGAGCCAGGAAAACACTCCCCTAAATCCCCACCTCCAGAAGTTATTCTCCTCTCTTATCAGGAAATTTGGAGCAATTTTCTTTGACTACATTGCAAAGAAATGGCTTCCTTTCTTGTACAGACCTTGTGTGATAAAATTTGCAAGAGACTCAGTTAAACTTTTACACATATTTCAAATATATGACTTTCAAAAGGACAGAGAAAGTAGTATTACTTATAACTATGAATTTTCTAAAGTAAATATTCAGAAAGATGGAAGGGAGAAGGATGTCTCTTCCTTTATGTTCAACAGGGAGAATAAATTCTCTCATTTTAAAATTTTTATCTTTCCTTACATA
>JAQZBX010103472.1:0-11053 GCA_029593785.1 Cabassous unicinctus | reverse complement strand
TTACTTATTTATCCCCTCTTGCTGCTTGTGTTTGCTGTGTCCATTTGCTGTGGGTTTTTTCTGTGTCTGCTTATCTCCCCTTTGTTGCGAGGTCTTGCTGCATCAGCCCACCGCGCTGCGCGGGCCGGCCTGCCCTCACAAGGAGGCCCCGGGAAGCAAACCCGGGGCCTCCCATATGGTAAATGGAAGCCCTATCGATTGAGCCACATCCGCTTCCCAACAGTTTTTTTTTTTAAGTATTTTTTTTTTAATTGGAGAAGTTGTAGGTTTATAGAAAAAAACCATGCAAAAAATACAGAGTTCCCATATCCTTTAAAAAGTTTTTGATTTAATCTTTTTAAAGCTAATGCAATTCCATTATACTTTTTTTTTTCTGAATAGTCCTGTCTATTTCCATTTTTTATTCTCAGGAACATTAGCAACAGATCAGTAGTTGTATCCTTTATAAATGAAAACTGTTGGGTTGAGAGAAGTTTTTCCAAAATATTTTAGTACATGGTTTTGTTATTTATAAGTGTTTTTGTAAGTAAGCAATTATAGTATCTGGAAATAATTCTAATATTTACTATTGTTATACTGCTAATTCCTTTGTCTTTCTACATGTGTTGGGTTGTATATCCAGACAATTTTAAGTCATTGTGATGATATGTTATTGTCTTACTTCTGTAAGATAATACTTACAGAATTTGCAACTGTTAAAATTATGCTGACATATATATTTGAAATAAATTTTACTATACTAATAATGAAAAACATTTTTTTGATTTAAAGTTTATTTTTTCTGATATTAAATACCCACCCCTGTTCTCTTTTGGTAATTACTTGCATGGAATTTTTTTTTCAATCCTTTCATTTTCAGTCTACTTGTGACTGAATTAAGGTGAATCTCTTGTAAACTGCATATAGTTGGGTCATGCTTTATTATGCATTCTGCTAATCTTTGCCTTTTGACTGGAGAGTTTAATCCATTTACATTTAAAGTAACTACTGATAAATCAAGACTTGTTTCTGCTGTTTTGGTATTTGGCTTTGGTAAATCTTACACTGTTTTGTTCCTTAATTTTTCCATTACTGCCTACTTTTGTATATAGTTGATCTTTTGTAGTGACCCTTTAAGAGCAAAAATTCTTTTTTGTGCTCACTCAGTATCTTCTTGATGTCCTTTATTTTTTTAGCCATATTGTCTTTAAACTCATTAATCTGATTATGGAAATTTGTGTGCATCTCGTTGATTAGTTGTTTCAAATCTTAGGATGGCTTATAATTTTTTGCTGATGTCTAGGCATTTGATTAGGATGGTGAGTTTACTCAGATGCTCAATTTCTCTCTTTTGTAGGGATTTAGTGGCAGGAAGCTGAATGTTACTGCTGTTCTTTGATTTTTGGTTCAGCCTGTTCTGCGTCTTTAGGATTGTCCTTTTTAGTTGCTCAAATCTGGGCCCTGGACCCAGGAATGGGTTACAGACCTGCTTTCTAGGGCCATGGGGAGGGAGGCTGTAGAAGCCAGAAAAAGCCTCTCTTATTTACTTTTTTTTTTTTTTTTTTTTAAGGAGGTTACAGGGATTGAACCCAGGACCTCATACATGGGAAGCAGGAGCTTAACCGCTTGAGCTACATCCATTCCCCACTTACTTTTAATTTCCCCATGTGCACTTCCTTGGTCTGCCAGCAGATGGTGCTCTTTGGCAGCCCTTTCAGTTCAATGCCTGGTCAGAGTGTGTTTGCTGCAACAGGGACTAGATCAGTGTGATAGAGGATCCTGCCTGGAGGCTAAGAGCCTCATAATTCAAACTTTTTCAGAGGGAGGTCTCTACCCTTTTCTGGCAGCCCCCTCCCCTCTGGATATTCAACAACCAGTTTTGTTAGTAGAGGGAGATTGAGAGGGTCGGATCTCTTTAGTCTCTTGCTGGCTCCTGAAGCAAACAATGGTGTGGCCCCACCCATCATGGAAGGGCTTGTGGGACACAACAGACCAAATCTGTGGGTCAAAAGCTGAGTCAGCCTTAGTCTGTGTTAGTCTCTCTCCCTTTTCCTGGGGAGGTGGGTCCCTGAGTCCCCCTTTTTCTGTAGCTGCTGGCCCCAAAGTCTGAGAATTTAATTGTTTCAATAGGGTAGGGAGGTTGCCAGCAGCTGCAGCTTTTAACTCACAGTTTTGCCATCACGATTCTTTTCCTTTGCCCCTCTTTCTTCTGGGTTATGTCCAGCCTTCCCCTGGTATCCTAAACCCTAGAAGATTTTTTCCCAGGCCATTTCTGCCTGTTCTTTGGCTATTTTTCTGGGAGAGAAGAGAGTCCCGTATCTTTCTAGTCTGCCATCTTCCTGGAAGACTCCATGTGCATGTTTTTTAGTGGATATATGTTTTCAACTCATTGGGTAAATACTTACGAGTACAATTGGTGGATCATTTGGTAAGCTTAAGTTTGAGTTTGTGAGAAACTGCTAAATCATCTTCCAGAGTGGCTGTACAATTTTATATTACCACCAGCAATAAATGAAAATTTGTGTTGTTCCACATCCTCACCAGCATTTGATGTTGTCATTGTTTTGGATTTTATCTATTCTATTATATGTGTAGTGTTTACCACGTTGTGGTTTTAATATACAATTTTCTAATGACTTATCTTTTGAGCATCTTTTCATATATTTATTTGCCATCTTTATATCTTCTTTGATGAGGTGTCTGTTCAGATCATTTGCTCAGGTTTTAATTAGGTTGTTTGTTTTCCTATTGTAGAGTCTTAAAAATTCTTTGTATATTTTAGATACAAGTCCTTTGCCAGATAAGTGTTTTGCAAATATTTTCTCCTAGTTTGTGGCTTATCTTTTCATTCTCTTAACAGTATCTTTCACAAAGCAGATATTTTTAATTTGAATGAAGTCTAACATCAATTTTTTCTTTCATGAATCTAGCTTTTAGTGTTGTATCTGAGAAGTCATCAGGAAACCAAGTCATCTGAATTTTTTTCTGTTATTTTCTAGAAGTTTTATAGTTTTGTGTCTTACATTTAGGTTTATGATCCATTTTATAAAATAATTCTGAGGATTGGATGAAATAATACACATAAAAGTGCTAAGAATAGGATAACAATGTTTATTTAACTGGAATTTGGAACTTCTCTGGGCACTCTCAGGAAGATCAACATTTTACCTCTAGCATCTTAGACTATGGGTTTTTTTGTTGTTGTTCTTCCTGATCCTATATTTGTTAACTTCAAGATAGTCTTTAAAATTTCTGGTCCATTGATTCCCTTTCTTGTTTTCAGGGATGCTATATTCTTCATTAAATTTTTTTTCTGTCATTTTCAATGGGTCTTTGGGAGTAAGGAGAAATAGATACCTATGCTCAGCCTACCGTTTTGAACTAGAAACTCTGAACATTATAATAACAGAACCTAAGGACTACACTAGCTTTTATAACATTGTTGATGTATATCTGAAGTCTCTTTCAGGAGATACCGGGAATTGAACCCCGGACCTTGTACATGGGAAGCAGGTATTCAACCACTGAGCTATACCCACTCCCCTTTCATAACATTGTTAATGTTGAGTTTATGGAAAAACAAAACTTGGAAGTTTTTCTTTGTTATTGGTAGATTTGGTGCTGTTAAGCCTCATCTTTCCTCATTTGTTTCTGTGCATTGTTTTTTTTTTGGAAGGGGAGCAAAGTTTAGTTGGTATAGTTACTATTCTTGCTCAATTGTCATTTCTGAGTCATCATTCTGTTCAGAACTGTCAAGATTGTTTTAGATTTTGATATGACATTTAATATATTAATTCTCCCTCTCAACTTTATATTACTCTCTAGTTTAGTCAGTATATCATCAATACTCTCATTTAAGCCATTAATAAAAAATGTTAAAGTGGACAGGGCCAAAATCAGATATCTGAGGCATGACACTTGAAATTTTCCTTAGGTCACAAAGAATGTTTAAGATACTTTCACATTTTTTCATCTTTATCATAAAGAGATCATGGGATGCTTTATTACGCCAAAATGCGTGTATATTCGTCTACCTAACTATAATTTAGGAAAATGTAGAAATATTTTTGAAAGAGAGCCTAGAATCAACTCCTATTCTTTGGAAATATTGCTGATGCTAAGCTTTATTGTAGGTAGGTATTTGGCATTAAGTATTCATAACTGGTTTTCATTTACTTGCAGATTATCTTTGTTTTGTAAGGTACATGTGTCAGTGTTTTTTGGATATAGTAGAACCTTAGCAAATCTTATTTCACTAATTTGGAATTCAGAATTTAAACAGGGGCTCAATTTTATATTTGTACTATTTCAAGGATAGTAGTTTACTAAATTAACATTATGGACAAGATTACAGCAGGCTATTTAAATCCCCCAGAACACAAAATTTTTTTTAACATGTTTAAAATAGTCTTAGCATCCTTCTTTTATAGATAACAGTGTTTACTGAAAATAAAGGGAATGGGTGTAGCTCACATGTGGCTGAGCATTTGCTTCCCAAATAGGAGGTCTCCTTTGATCCCCAGTACCTCCTAATAACAAATAAACAAATGAAGAAAAGCAAGTTAAAAAAAAAAAAGAAAGAAAGAAAAGAAAAAGAAAAGAAATATCTATTCTATTTTTTAAAAAATAGCAACATTCAAAACTCTTTTGAATTGTCAGCATTTGCGAGGTATTTGGCTTATTTTAGATAAGTGAAGTTAGTAAAATAGATTTTTTAAAACATATGATTCTAACATGAGTCTGGTGATGGTTGCACAATTGTAAATATACTAAAACTCATTGAATTTTGACTTTAAATGGGTGAATTTTATGATATTTAAGTTATATCTCTATGCACTGTTAAAAATCCAGTATGGTAAAAAATAAAAATAAAAAAAAAATCCAGTATGGTTACTCTTAGCTAATTTTATCCATTGCGCCACACCCGCTTCTTAGCTAATTTTCAGTTAGTAAATTTTTTTTGTGAATTTTAAAAAAATAACATTTAATACTAAAAAATATAAATAATGCAAATCCCCAAAAATTTTTTTTAAAAATTCATGTTTCCAAGCTGGTGGCCTGGTGAATTATAAACTGTCTATTATATTGCCACATGGTGTCAGCTGGTAACCAGAAATACTATTCTTTGTCTATATCCTGTGAACCATACTATTATATATGTGCATAGGAACTTCTGCAAGTGGTTTTGGTGATTATTGTGCTGTTATTTTTAGTTTCATTGTTAAATTTTAAATATTAAAATTTTTTTAATATTCTGTAACATTTTCATTCAAGTGGTCATTAAATCATTAAATCAAATGTGATACTGAAAAGACAATCAACTAACTGCTGGTATTCCTGCTGTTAACTTAGCACAGCACGTATTGAAAATATTTGAACTAAGGCTGAAAGAATAAAAGGACAGCATTAAAGCAGGAGCACTTTTATTTTAAAAATGAAATTCTGGCAACCTGGCTCTGAAATAACAATTAGCCTAATGCACTCCTAAGCCAAAGGAGTTATAATCAAAAAGATTTTTGATATTTGGGAAGGAGGAGATAGTGAAACAAAAAACTTTACTACAGATATTTGTCTTTTAAAAAGCATAATTAAAAACAGACTTCACTATAATTATTGTGCTCTAAAAATATGCTTGAAAGAAGAAATACAGCACAGTAGTTGTAATGTACTTCAGTGCCTCTTTATATTTATTCCTATGGGAAAATAGCTTTGAATTAGGCAGGGGTTGAATTGAAATTTAAAAAATTTTTATTGTGGTAACATATGTACAACATGACATTTCCCATTTTTTAACCCCTTTCAGGTACACAGTTCAGTGGTGTTAGTTATAGTCACAATGTTGTGCTACCATACCACCTTCCAGTATGAAAACTTTTCCATCACCCCCAAAACCTCTGTACATATTAAACATTAACTCCACATATCTCATCCCCAACATTACCCCTGGTACCCTGTAATCTTCTCTCTTCCCCTATAAATTTGCATATTCTAGTTATTTCATATAAGTGAGATCATACAATATTGTCCTTTTGTGTATGGCTTATTTCATTCAACATGATGAATTATACTTTAAGGACTGCATTCCTCACATAAAATATAACCACCCTGTATTCTCTAATTTGTTTTTTTGTTATATTTTGTGTTGACATTTCCTTAACCATTCTGAATTAGTGTATCATTATTGGATATATTTCTAATAGTTAATATTTTAACTATTGGTTTAAACAACAGTTATTTCTATTCATCTTATGAGTCAGACAGGCACAAACAAATGAAATGAAAAATTGAATTAGTTCTCTGATAATAAAGAAAATTTTTTCATTCATTTAACACAAGATTTAGTGTTAAATATGGGTGTTGAAATCACTAGAGGGCAGCACATTTTATCCACATATTGAATGCCTGATATTTTATCCTCATAAATGCCATTCTGTGCTGCTCGTATCACTGAGTTAAATTTAGGTCAACACTGTTTTTCTGGCATGTTTTGTATACACCTGCTACTGTAACTCAGAGTAGGAAAGAGCTTAGAGGTTATGCACAGAGACTTGAAATCATGTTAGTGTAAATTTCCACTAGTGTGCAAGTTCTTCTAGGTAGCGTCATCTAAAAGTGTTAAGTTTATTTTTAGTTTCTGTTTTACAGAAAATTGCCAAATTATAATTGCTAAGTTATGACTTTATTATTGTAATTTTTGAAGGCTCAACCAGAAAGCTCCAATATTATTAAATTTATTGACCTTATAGCTCAGTGGTGAAGAACATGGACTTTGGTGTCAAACAAACACAGGTTCAAGTCTTGGCTTTATTACTCTTACCACTCTTATTAGCTGTGAGACTTTTTTTTTTTTCAGGTTCCCGGGGCCAGGGAGTAAACCCTGGACCTCGAATGTGGGAGGCCAGTGCTCAATCACTGAGCCACATCGGCTCCCCTGTGTTGGTTTTTTCATTTGTTTGCTTGTTGTTTGGTTTTAGGAGGCACCAGGACCAAACCTGGAACCTCTTATGTGGGAAGCAAGTGCTCAGCCACTTGGGCCACATCCTTTCCCAGCTGGGAGACTTTAAGCAAGCCTTGACATTTTTAAGACTCTGCTTTTCCTCATCTATATGATGGAGGAAGATATTAGGATCAACTTCTTAAAATTGTGAGCATTAAATATGAGGTAATACCTGTATGCCATTTAACATATGCACGTGGTCAACACTTATTATCTATTCATTTTTATAGTTACATTCTAGTAGTTTAAACAGGCCTAGTCTAATATTATTTGAAAATTGTATTATTACAGGTAGATAAATGAATGTCACATGTTTTATAATGATATTGTTCAATCATATCCTCCAGATGACATTCATTTTTATTCTGGGAATTAATTTTATTTTTTCATATTATAGTAATACTATAAATTTGTATTTATTGAAACAGGTATTTAAGCCATGCTTGAAGTTATTTATTTTGGAAAGTAAAAGAAGATGCTGTTTATAAATCTACTTTTTTTCTTTGTTAGAAAAGAAGAATGTCATCTGAAGGGTTTGCAAAAGGATCTGTTCTAGATTTAGCTAAGAATATTGGCTTTCTTTGATCCCTGATCTTGCCTTATGCATATAAAGAAAACAAAAATAAGGTAATGGATATTCCTGCCTCCATTCTCTCTCCCTGCTGATACATATACACATTGTTTTCCTGGACCTTTTTGGGGACACAGCTCTCATCTTGTCACTCCCAGGTTCTCAGATCACTTTTCTAAACTTTGTTTTTTTTTAACTGTTCCTCCTATACTCCAGCCAAATTGAACAAGGTCTCTTCCAGAACTGAAATTCTTCTCTAAGATTTTAGTTCTATAATCAGTTCCACACTTCCAGTAAATTGTTTTTCTTTTTCCATTCTTTTGCTGATGCTCTTCTTCTGCATAATTCAACATGATCATTGTTTCTGTCTATAGAACACAACCACATTCAATGTTTCTTCCTCCATGCATTCCTCTCTGATTTTTAAAGCCAGAGGAAACCTCACATACCTTTCTCTATTCCTTGATAATGGTATTTGTTGGTGTTTTGGGGTACGTATAAAGACTCATCTGTCTCTTTGGGCCCTGAATAAATTGAGAACACACAAAAAGAACTAGATGTTGATTATAAAATAGTTTTAACTTTATTTCAAGCTTTTTCTCCTAATGGAAATTTAACCAAAGTTAACCTCTTTAAAGGATATGAGTAGAAAATATAATGTATGGCTGGTGACTGTTTACATTTAAGTCTTTAATATATAGTTACAGTATTGCTACAAGTAAGTTTATTTTGCCATATAAAAAATAGCAAAAACTATTGTTGCTTTGATTGTTTTCCTCCTTTCTTCTCTCCCTTTCCCCAAAATTTTATAGCTATGAGGTTTCTTTGTTTTTTTTTAAGTTGCCATGCCCTTTCCTTCTCTACAAAATAAAAGTCCAAGTATAAAGAAAAGTATAGTCAATATTTTAAAAAGTTGGTCAGATACTAACATTTTGCCATATACGCTTCAGATTTTTAAAAATAAAGAACTGTGTTATTGCAGATTTAGTTGAAGTATTCTGTGAACGTTTTCCTGATTCTGCTTCTCTCTCTCCTTTTCCAGAGGTATTTATCTTGGTATTTATCATAAGCCTGTATTTATATGTATATACATATACAGAAATGTTGCAGTTAGCCTTCTTGCATGTTTCTCTTTGTGCACATGTACAGGTGTTCCTCTAGGAGAATTTTTTTTATATATACTTTTTTCTTTTTAAAAAAATATACTTAGATGACATAAGTGTTACATAAAAAATGTAGAGGATTCCCATATGCCCCGCTCCCTACCCCTCCCACATTTTCCCACATTAACAACATCCTTCATTAGTGTGATACATTTGTTACAATTGATGAACACATTTTGGAGCATTGCCACTACTCGTAGATTATAGTTTACATTGTAGTTTATACTCTCTCCCACACAATTTTGTAAGTTATGGCAAGATATGTAATGGCCTGTATCTGTCATTGCAGTGTCATTCAGGACAATTCCCAAGTCCTGAAAATGTCCCATATTACACCTGTTTTTCCCTCTCCCTCCCCTCAGAACCTCTAGTGGCCACTGCTTCCACATCAATGATATAAGTTCTTTCATTCCTAGAATCACAATAAGTCTAGAGTAGAATAAAACAATAAGTCTACTCTAGTCCATCATTCATTCCCCAATCCTGAGGATTCTGGGATGGTGATGCCCAGTCAACCTCTAATTGAGAGGCTTGGGTCTCACGGAGCAGAAGGCTGGGACTATCTTGCTTGCAGTTGTAGACTCTCTCTGTTCCTTGGGATGATAGGAGAGTTTTTTAAACTGATGGTTATGACCCATTGTAATCAGTTTAGTGAGTTGCAGTCAGTATTTATATATATATATATATATATCAGTGAGACATGTGTATGTATGTATTTGCACACACACATATATATACAAAACACACATATACATATATATAGTTTTATGAAACTTCCATTTCATTTATATATCCATGTGTATGTGTCTACTGGGTTTCAAATTACATTTCTTACTTTGGGTCTTGGACAAACAAGAATGACAGCCACTACTATAGAAGTAGAATTGATGGATTGTCATTATGCCTGTGTTTTGCTTTAGTAGATATTGCCAAATGTCTCTTTAGAATATTTGTATTAATTTAAATTCCCACCAGCAGTGTATGAGAGTTCTTTCTTGCCCTTTTGTTTAATGGCTCTCTGGTTGTACCAGGACTTTAAATTTTTTTTTTTTACGTACCGGGGCCAGAGATTGAACCTGGGACCTTGTATATGGTGCACTGGTGATCAACCACTTGTACTACCCCGGCTCCCTTAAATTTTATTGTTGCCACATGTATCTATCTTTTTTCTTTATGGTTTGTGCTTTCTGTGTGTTGTTGAGGAGGTGTAAAGATAATTCTTCTGTATTTTCTTTGGAAAGTTTTAGAGTTTTTAGGCCAGGAGATTAAACATTTGTATAACTAGGTGTCTCCGCACCATTTGTTGAATAATATAGCCTTTTATTGCTGATGTGAAATGTCCCCTCTGTCATATATCAAGTTTCCTTATACGTCTGTCTCTTCTGGGTCCAATATTTTGTTCTGTTTGTCTATTTGTTCCTGCATTGGTTTCACAGTGTCTTAATTACTATAGCTTTATAATAAGTCTTAACACCTGGCAGGGTGAGGCCATTCACTGTGTTCTTTTTTAAGAATTACATTGGCTATTCTTAGCCCTTTTCTTTCCATGTGAAATTTAGGACAGCTTGTCAAATTTCATGAAAAACTCTCTTGGGATTTTGATTATTACATTGCATTTATAGGTCAGCTTATGGGAGAATTTACATCTTCATAATGTTAATCTTTGCATCTACGAACATGATAGGGTTCTTCATTTATTCAGGTCTTCTTTTATGTCTTTTATAATGATTTACAATGTTCTCCATAAAAGTCATGGGAAGTGGATGTGGCTCAAGCAATTGGGCTCCCGTCTACCGTATGGGAGGTCCCGGGTTAGCTTCCCAGGGCCTTCTGGTAAAAAAAGGCAACTGGGCCCGTGCGGTGAGCTGATGCAACAAGATGACGCAACAAAAAAGAGACACAGAGGTAAAAGACAATGAGAGACACAACAAACCAGGGAGCTGAGGGTGGCTCAAGTGATTGAGTGCCTCTCTCCCACGTTGGAAGGTCCCAGGATTGGATTCCGGTACCTCCTAAAGAAAAGACAAGAAGAGAAGACAAGCAGGCACAGAAGAATGCGCAGCAAATGGACATAGAAGCAGACAGTGAGTGCAAGCAGCAAAGGGGGTGGGGGCTGGAATAAATAAAAGAAAATAAATCTTTAAAGAGAAGAAGTCTTAAACATCTTTATTCCTAGGTCCCTTATAGTTTTGTACTTGGTATCTTTTAAAAATTTACATTTTCTAATTGTTTGTTGCTAGTATCTAAAATGTTGATTTTTTGCATTTGAATATTATTGCCATCCTTTCTATACTCTTATTAGTGCTACTGTGAATAATTTGTCATAGTTTTTTTTTTTTTTTT
>JAQZBX010103471.1:0-11046 GCA_029593785.1 Cabassous unicinctus | reverse complement strand
GAAAGTAAGGCAGACAGATAATTTACAAAATAAATCACAGAACTGTAAGTGGTAAAGCTTATATCTGAGATTAGAATCCAAGTGGTTTGACTGAGTCCCTGCTCTTAGCCACTGCATTATATTGCCTCATAAAATGATTGACTATATTGCTTGGTATATTCAGTTAATGGTTATTCAATTAATGAAGGTTATCTTTTCAGATTACCTTAAAGAAAGTATAACTCAACAACATGTAGTTGCTCCAGAACCAGTTTCCCATAAGAAGAAAGAGAAATCAATTGATAAAAAGGATCAAGCTCATGATTGTCCAAAAGTTAGGAAAACCAGGCTTGTGTCATATAAAACAGGTATGTATTATGACTGGACAGGCTTGTTTAGAAGACACTATACTTTTCCAAATTATTCTGTGGTTTTGTTTCCTTCTGTTGGACATAGATTTTAGAAGAAACAGTCTTACTGAATTTTATGTGTTTGGCTGTTTAAGAAATTATTAAAATGCTTTTTTATTCTTTTTTCTAACAAATCAATTTTGATAAATATTAATAAAGCATAAATCCATCTAAAGTGTACAATCAGTGGTATTCAGAATAATCTCATAGTTGTGCATTCATCACTTCAGTCATTTTTAGAGCATTTTCATTATTCCAATAATAATAAAAAACAAACAAAACTCATCACCTCTCAATCTCTTTGTGCTTCCCCTGCTGTACATAGCTGCTATTCTGTTTCCATCTCTCTAGTTTATTTGTATTTATATTTTGTAAAAACAGTCTTATATATGCAATATTATCCATATTCGTATCTTACATGAGGTTTGACTATGTTATACAGTCCATGTTAACATTTTTTAGCTTTCCTTCTAGTAATATACAAGACCTTAGCCTTTCCCTTTCAACTGTTGTACCCATATAATAGCTCTGCTATTTACAAACAATATGATGTGCTTTCACCATTTCTATTCATTTCTAAAGATTTACAAACAACCTTTTTACCAATTCTGCACAGATTAACACTCCGCTTTCCATTCTCTACCCTCATTCTATTTTCTGGTGACCTAAATTCTAATTATTAACTCCTTGAGTTTACACAATATATTTAGTTTATAATAGTGCAGTCATGCAATATTTGTTCTGTGGTTTAATGTGCTTATGTTGGACACAGATTGTAGAAGAAACCGTCTTACTCAATTTTATGTGGTTGCTTAAAGAATTGTTAAAAATGCTTGATATTTTTTGAAAATCTAAAATATCATTGGATGAAAAACTGACAGATTCTTCAGTGTCTGTGTTACTAATTGAAAACAGTCAATGAAAGTTATGGAACTATGAATAAAATAAAACAGTATGATTTTGATTTATACTTGTAATAAAACTTGATGATATGGTATCATTTAATTTCACAATTTCATGTCTTTGTTTGAAACAAAGTTTAAATCCCCAAATAATTCATTTAAACAGATTTTCCTCCATTAACATTTTCCAGTTTGTTATTTCTCTAAGCCTGAAATTCTTATTTATATTAATATTTCACATTTCATAGGAAAAAGTAAACTTTCCTATTTTTGATTGAAATACAGTGATCCAGAAGTGGATTTATCGTAAAGCTATAGAATCTTAAACTTTAGGATCCCCTCACTAATAAAGTCTTCTTCTTTTTCTCAAAGAAGATCCCCCAAATTGTAAATAAATGCCTCAGATACCACAAAATCTGCATGGTTGTGATAGACTCTAAGGTAGCCCCTATGATCCTACCTCTGGGTGTTTCTACCTTTGTATATTCTCCTTCCCTTGAGTTCTTAAACAATCATTTTTGTGCAAAAACTTTTCTGCAAGCACTTTCAGTTTCCTCCTCAAATGAGAAAGAGGTGGAGCTGTATTCTACGCACTCTCCTGAAACTGTTAGTGAGCTTCTTTCCCACTTGTGTCTTTCCCTAGTGATTATAGGGAGGAATTTTAGTTCTGTAATTATGAATATTGCTTATCAAATTAGCAGTGTTTTAAATGGGCTTAAAAATGGTTCATTTTAATAACACAAATAATATAAGAATACATTTCCATAGTTAAAATTTTAAAAATTTAAATCATAAAAAAGGCAAAAGTCTCCCTTGTACACCCAAACATAAAAGTGAATGCTATTATTAATATTTTATGTAACTAACAGAAAAATACAATTTATATCTGTTATGGGTTTTTTTCAAACAAGTTATATTGTATTAAAGTACATATATCATTTTGTAACTTTTAAATTTTCTGACATTTTTTCCTTGGCAACTTCCTTGGCAAAATTTCCATGTCAGAACATAGAAATCTATCTTAAACTTTTATAATGATTCATCTATTAACAGGAAATTAGATTGTTTTTAATCCTTCCAAGTCCAATCTTAGTTAAAATTCTGGGTCAAAGAGTATGGACATTGTCTTAATCAAATCTGTCAAGTTGGTCTCAAAAATTGGTATACTCATATATACTTCTACCAACATTGCATAAAAGGAATACTCTTGCTAGCAGTTGATATTTTCCAACTTTTAATTTTTTGCCAGTCTGATGGGTAAAATGTTTTTCATTGTTGTTTTAATTTGCAATACTCTTCTTACTAATGAAGTTGAATGCATTTCATATGTTTATTGGTCATTTGTTTTTTCCTGTACATTGTTTGCTCATCATATTATTGAATTATTTGCCTCTTATTGTTTGGTGAGAATTCTTTAAATATTTGGTATATTAATCTCTCATCTCTTATATAGGTTGTAAATACTTTCTCCTAATTTGCCAGTTATATTTTATTTTTGTTTATGGTGGCTTTTATTTTATATAAGTTGTTAAGTTTGATGAAGTCAGTCTTATTGTATTTGTCTTTTTAAATGCTCTGATTCTTGTTTAGGAAGCCTTCCCTACCCTGGGTTTACAAATATCATAGTTTTCTTTGGAGCTAGTGAGCTGGGCTGTGGGGTGGAGCCAGGGCAAAGGGGCTACCAGCCAGCTCCTCTTGGGAAGCCTCACTTTAAACCAAACCAGGTGGGGGCTGTGTGGGGCAGACCTGCTTAAACCCTGTGGCTGCCAGGCCACAGGCAGGGCCCAACGGGGCCAGGCAGAGGGGGCTTCCCCATCTGCCACCACCCTGGCCAGGAGATAACATCTCAACAGGGGGTGGGGTCTGGACAAGGAGCGTGAGCCCCACGAATTCACAGATGTTCACCTTTCTCCTCCCAGATTCCTACAGTGTGCCCACCACTGCAGACCAAGAAATGAGACAGACCCTCCTGGGGCTACAGTTGGGTGGAGGGGGGGGGGGTAGGCAGCTCTGTGTTCAGACTCAGCAATCCATTCATGAGCATTTATATAGCCTCTGCTGTGTACTGCTGCTGACCTATGCTAGACACGAACCAGCGCCTACCTCATTTATTCATTCAACAAACACCTGTCCTTGGTCAGCCCTGGGCCAGCCTCCCTGTGGGGGCCACATGTTGGCACGTGGCCAGCCAGGGCCCACCTTTGCTCACCTTGCCTGGGGACCAGCCCACAGCTCACCTGCCAGGCTGCTCGGGGTACTTGTGTTTGCAGCAGGCCTCCAGGGATGCATAAGTGCTTCCACCTTGGCTGGGTGGAGAGCCCTTTGGAGTCTGTGAGGGGGAAGATGCTGCCATCAGAGCCCCTCATCCCACCACTGGCAACCTGCCCCAAGGGACAAGGCCCCCCAATGGGCAGAATGACTGGGGAGCAAGGAGTGTTTGCATGAGCCTGCTCTGGGTCCCATGTACCTGGGCTCTGCCTCTTACCTCCCAAGACTCAGTCTCCCCTTCTGTAGAGTGTCAAAGCCTGCCTTTCCCCTGCTCTACTGTGGCCACTGAGAGAGACCCCTGCAGCCAGTGGCCTTTGCTGCAGACACCCTGGTGAAAGCTGTGACCCCTGTCCCCAGAAACACCCCACAAATATTCCTGGAAACCACTGGCAGAGCCTCAGGCCATGGCAAGTTCTGAACCCAGGGCCCTGGGGGAGAGAGAGCCTGGCCTGGAGGGATGCAGCCGGCAGGCAGCGATGCCGGGACTGAGGCCCCCAAAGCTGCCATTGGCCCAGAACTGTCAAGGAGCAAGGAGAGGTTTCCGGGGTCAGCTTGGTTGAAGCTTTGGTACTCTGTGAAGTGGCCAGCAACCCTTGTGCCAGCTGGTGTCATGACCTCATCCACGTCCACATTGGCTGGCCCACCATACCACAGCCTGTGCCTTGGAGCTGACCCCTGACCCCCATGCCTGAAGAGCTTGGCCTAGCCCTCCATCTATGTCCTCATTCCCTGTATGGTACAAGCCCTTCTCTGGCCCCTTGGCATCCTGTCCCAGGCCCACTCTGCACTGGGTCTGACTCCAGCTAAATGTGACCCAATTGGGGTGTGGGATGGTGGCTGAAGCCCACCCCGCTGCAGCCATCAGGCCTCCAGGGTCAGGCCTGCTGCCAGGTCCCTGAGGCCCAGGTGGTGGGCTCCCCAGCAGGGGCAGCGGAAGCCCAGCATGAATGGCACAGAGTCCTGGGTCCACTGCTTGAGAAGGTGCCAGACCCCTGCCCAGGCTCTGCCCCTGGGACCCTCAGTGGCATCTGCCTGCTCCAGGCATGGGATGCCTCCTGCCCTCCCCAGCAGTGTCAGGAGCCAGCACAGCAGCCAGGCCACTCAGGGTCCTGCTAGACAGCTCCCAGCATCTCCCCCAGGTGCTCATAACAGCCCATCCTGTCCACCCCGCACTGCACTGAGTCCTCAGCCACAGAAACTAGTCAGCTCTCTCCCCACCAAACCCTCAGAGGCTCCTGTGTCCCCAAGATAAAGCCCACCCTCAGCAAGCCCACCTCCCTCCATGGTGCCTGCTCCACCAGGCCCCTTCCTAAATGTCCCACAGGAAACATCTCATGCCCCAGACTGCACCAGCTCCCGGGACCCTGTCACAGTGGAGGGCCCACTGCTGCCAGCTCCTAGGCGTGTTTCCTGGTGCCCTGAAGGCAGTTCCTGAGGTTGCTTTCCAGGCAGCAGGTGCCTAGCTCAGCTAACATTCCAGGAATACTTGTGGGGAGAGGAGGAAACACCCCAGAGGCTTTTACAGGAATTGGGAGGCTGCAGAGGGGCAGTGGTGTGAGCGGGGCCCCTGGTTCAGCTTGGGGACTGGCCACAGATTTGGACTCACCACCCTGGGCCCTCCTTGGGCCCCATGTCCCAGGCCAGCCCAGGGCAAGTGTTCTAAGCAGGGCCCACTCCAAGGCCCAGAATGTTCTAGAATGAAGCCTGCTCTCCTGAGCTGAGAATTCTGGTGCAAAAGGTGGGAGCTTGGGCTGCATAGCCCAGAAGACTCAGCTGGACAGAGCATGGCCCAGTCCCCACGAGGGCCCATGAAGAAGGTGCAACTGCCCTTCCCATTTTAGAGAGGGGGACACTGTGGCTCAGAATGGGGAGGCAGCAAGCACTGAGCCTGGGAGACCCCAGTTTGAAGAGCTTGATGACATGCAGGCAGCCCAGCACAGTCTTGTCCATCTGCATGTCCACATCTTGCCAACAGCTCCATCAGCACCATGCAGGGAGCAGCTAGCCCATGTCAGCCCACATGCCTGTCCAGGGTACCCAGCAGGGCTCCAGGGAGGGCAAGGCTGAGGCAGACCCTGCTCAGAGGAGCCACAGGGGAAGAGCCAGAGCCCATGTCTGTGGCATCCCATGCCCAAAACGATGCTTCCCCTCCCCCCTCCCTGGGAACCTGGACACCAGGGAGGGGCCTCATGAGAGCAGAGCAGGGGGCCAAGGGCCTGGCATGGGGTGTCCCATCACCCTGTCCCTCTCAGCTGCTGTCTAGGCCACACCTGTGTCCCACCCACAGACATGTTGTCTGCCAAGGACATGGCCTTCTGGGGGCATGAGCTGGCAGATGGGGCATCTCCACTTCTGTCACCAGCTGTTGATATCCATAGAGGAAAAACCCACCTGGCCTCATCAGAAAGCAGGGACCCCCTTCTCTACAAGGGCTTGAGGCACAGCAGCCAAGTCTAGGTCCCTCCAGTCTCTCTGGAAGCATCTGATGCCAGGCCTTGGGCCTCCCCTACCCCAGTGGTCTTCCACCCACCCCAGGTAGGAAGGGGGCAGGGGACCTGGGGGTGAGCATCAGGCTAGGCAGTGGCATGCTCAGACCTGCAGAGCTTAGAAGAGTGGGCAGGTGAGGGCAGTGGCAGGCCACAGATGGTACTTTAAACAGGTGCAAGGCAGGCAGGAAGAACCTGAGACCAAGACATCCTTGAGTTCACCTGAAGGGTGGGGAATACACATCCCCACCCTTGTAGGCACCCTTGTAGGCACCTCTATAAGCTGACAGCGAAGCTTCTGCCAGGCTTGCAGCTGAAGGTGAAGTCCCTAAAGCGGGGCCCCAGGGAGGCATGCCCCTAACATTAAGCCCCTGTGGCAGGAGGCACTGCACCTGGCAGCCCCTCTGGCCTCAACCTGTACTATATATTTTTAAATATATATATATTTAAGAAAAGTTATTTAGATTATGTAAATGTTACATAAAAATATAGGGAATTTCCATATGCCCCACTTCCTACACCTCCCACATTTTCCCACCTTTCATTAGTGTGGTACATTCGTTACAATTGATGAGAACATTTTAGAGCATTGCCACTAAGCATGTACTCTTAAAGGCCCTGAGAAGTCCTGCGGCAAGGACACTGAGAGCGTCATTTCAACCTACACTTTTCCACCATCATGGGAAAACCTCTGTGCATGTGGCGTGAGCTGGTGTCCCAGGGGCCGTACTCGGGGTGTCACCGGGGCCTGCTGGTCTTTCCATCTGAGACATCCTGCGGAGCAGCGATTCACTCCCCAAGGGTGAGTAAACCTGAAGCTTCCAAGCTTTCCTGCTCAAGGGCTGGCCTGCAATCCCTCTTGCTGCCCCCTTCCCCTGCCACCTCCTCCTCCCCCCACCCCCTTCCCCCCCACTCCAATGCTGTGGCCCCCTCCCAGGCCCTCCTGCTGAAGCTGACATATAGGTCCCCAGAAGGCCTGGGCCTGGCCAGAGATGGGGATGGGGCAGCTGATCCCCACTTATCCTGGAGGAGGTTGAACGGGCAGGGGATTTCTGGAGAGCAACTTGAATGGGCACAGATGGCCAGCTCTCAGGCATGTCCACCCTCCAACTCACTCTGGCCCCTCAGTGTGGATGCCGATGGACAGAGGTGTGGTCTGAGTGGTCCAAGCCTCATTGCAAGGCACCAGTGCAGGGCTTGACACAGCCACAGGCTCATTCTCAGGGGTCAGTTTAAGTTACCGCCCCGCACCACCACCCCCGGGCTCGATGCCCGCCAAGCACTGCTTTGACACATCAATGGTGCAGCTAAAGTTCTTACAAAACTCAATCTGCACAATTATCTGCTCTTGTTTCTAGGAAAAAGGCCTTGTCCCTTCCCACAGAGACACATTAGGTAAAGAAGTAGACAGTAAAGTCCTGAATGCGCAATTCAGAAGCAGCTTTCTCCCTCTCCTCCTACTTTCCTGATTCCCACGTTCTCTGGCAGGAAGGTTCCTGGCCTTCACATGCAGAAAAACACGGAGTCTGCTGTGAAGGGTGGGGACTGCCCCCACCTGTGGAATATGGTGCCCTTGCCTGTGCTGTGGGGGCTCTTCAGTGGACGTGCAGGCCAGTGGGAGGAGGACCCCAATATATTGCTATTTGCATTTCTTTCTTTTTCTTTTTGCAAATTATGATAAAAGATAAATGTTTTTAGTTTAAATGGATTCAAATCGAAATAAAAAAAGCAGATTATATAGCAAACACTTTTTTTTATGACATCCACAATTTTTAAAAATGTTAAGGATTTTTATATTAGAAAGAGGCTGCTTCTTTGGTAGAAAGTATGTCCATCATTTTGTGATATTCTCTTTTTAGATGGCTATTTTCCCTAGCTTTCTCACTCAAAACAGCTAATACTTGCTCTCTTTCCATGGCATAGGCCTGCAGTTGCTCTTGAAGGTAAACAACATCCTGGGTGTAGGGAGCTGAAGAGATTCTTGCATGCAGAGCTTGTATTTTCAAATCTTTCTGCTGGATTGTCTGAGTTAGTTTAACAAACTCATCTTTGGACAGCTGATCAATCTGCTTTGTTAAAGGTATATTCTTTTCATTTAGAAGTTTAATCTCCAATTCTTGTTCTTTTATCCCTTTTACTAATGTTTCAGTTTCACCTTTAGATAAATAATGCCTTTCATTTACATATTCTATTTTAAGGCTCTGAACTTTTGTTTCCACAAAAATATCCAAATGCTCTGTTTGAATTCCCTGTCTTTCTTCAGGCATCTGGGTGCTGACTTGTTCAATAGTTTTTTGCAAATTCCTAATTTCCTCATCTTGCTCTAAAAAGTGCTGGGTTTGTGTGGCATTCATTTGCTCATGCTGGTATTGAAACTCATCCATTTCCTTTTTCTGCTCCTGTAACATCTGAAGCATTTGCATCTTACTCTAGTTTTGATCTTCAATTGTCTTTTGATGATGTTTTATTTCCTCTTCAAGATCCCCTTTATTATATTGAATTGAGATACCTCATATTCCAATTCCATGATAATATCTAGAGTTTTGGTCACAGTTGCAGCTTGACTCTGCTGTTCCCTGAGTCGTTCCAGTTCTTCTTTTAGATGATTGTTTTCCTCTTTCGTGGATGCAAGACTTCTGTCTTTTTCCTCTGTGATTTGTTGCAAAATTTCATTTTCCCTTATCATGGCTTCCCTGAGTTGGATTTTTGTTTGTTTTGCTTGTTGTTTGTTTCTGTTTTTTCAGGAGGCACCAGGAACTGAACCTATGTGAGAGTTGAGTGATCAACAATTTGAGTCACCACCACTCCCAAGTGACACTTCTTGAAGCTTCTAAAACTTGTAACAGTGTAGTATTTAGAGGACTTTGCACTGTTTGGGGGCTTTAGAGCTCCTAGAAAGGAACTGAACGGATTGTGCCCTGGTAAGAGAATGAAACTTTCTAATAGATAGAAGGGAAATAAAGATAAAAGGCAGATGGAAGTAGCACCTAGAGTTGAAAACAGGCTGATTTGTTAAATAAAAAGAAAAACATAAAGCTACAACTTAATATATAACAACAAGGCAAGTGTGATCATATAAAAAAAAGCCTTAATTGGATCTGTGAGTGGAAGATAAAACATTTCAATGAACTTAGGGCAATCGAGGCTCCACTATATAGTTTAAAGATAATATGGAATACAGCATTTAGTAACAGTGTTGCTCATTATCTAGGATATCTAATGCTGGTTGATTTTATCTTAATTGCACCTCTTATAAATAATATTTGAATGGGTATGGGGGTGGAGCCTGGAATCCCTGTACTACTCAACTCTATTTAAAATTCCTTTCAGATGCATAAGATGCAGAAATCCTTTAAATAGATCTCAGAGGCTCACTGGAACATATAATCACCCACCCAGATCCTTTTACACTTGGTTGTAGAATGTTATTCATACAGCTTAGCACCTGGTTTACTCTTTCTCTCCAATACAATTCTTTTATGATTCTTGGTGACTTCATATCCATGAAGATCATCTAAGCCCTTGGCCTCTCAATTCCTTGGTATCTTAATTATATTTACTAGTGCCATGATCATATCTCTGTTCAGAATTTCCTAAGAAAGGGAAGTACAACCAACTTTAGAGAACATTTGATAATGTATATGGTGCTTTTTTATTTAAAGATTTATTTTATTTATTTATTTCTCCCCACCCTCTTGTTTGCATTTGCTGTGTCTGTTCATTATGTGCTCATCTTCCTTTTAGAACACACCAGGAGCCAAACCCAGGACCTCACATGTGGGAGGGAGACACCTAATCACTTGAGCCACCTCCACTCCCTGCTTTTTTGTGTTTCTCATTATGTTGTCCTCCTTGTGTCTCTTGTTGGGTCAGCTCACTGCACCATCCCATTGTGTCAGCTCACTGTCTTGCTTGTCTTCTTAGGAGGCACTGGGAACTGAACCTGGGACCACCCATGTGGTAGGTGGGAGCTCAGTCACTTGAGCCATATCTGCTTCCCTATATGGTGCTTTTTGATGTCACACTGACTGGGAGATTCTTCTGGAATTTAATGTCAGGAACCAGGAATGTTGAACATCCTTCATTGTGAGAGAGTGTCCCACATGGTTAACACTTGTTTTCTCCAAAATTCCAAAAATGCCTCCTTTGAAACATTATCCTTGGCCTTGCCATTACCAGTGACTGCATCAACTCCCAAATCTCTATTTCTGACATGTTATTCTCTGATGACCATTTCTTCTTGTACCCACATTACAACAATTCTTTGACTTTATTACATCTTCAAATTTATTGGCCTTATCTCTTTTTCACTATTACCACCCCCTTCCCCCATCATGTTCTTGCCATCCTCCTCATTCATCATGGATTCCTTGTTCTATTATGATAGCTTTCTTACCTAGATCCTCAAACTCCTCATCTGTCCTTTGGTTACTGTCACATAGTAAGAAAAAAACCTAGTTTATTGTAAATCTTTGACTATTTTTCTTCTGAATCCAACAGCTGAATGTGACCAAATCAAAACCACAACCATGCTGATTGGTCTTAATTCAGATTAATAATCAGGAACCTCCACTGGGTCCTCAGCTCTAACTTCTGAGACGATTACATTTTTCCAGTACATTCAGCCTCCCAGTTTCCCAAACAGTCCTATTAGCTTCACAATCCTCTAAGTAATCCCTCAACCTTAGCTCCTTAATCTCTACTTCTTGTTTCAATGAGAAAAGAGAATCAACCTAAAAATTTTCCCCTTTCATTCATTACCAAACCTTCCAACCCATCTGATTCTATACTCTCATACTATACTTCCTATTACTAGAGATGTGCTGTGTTCCCAACTAAAGCTTTTCAGTCTGTGCTTTGGATTTCATCCCCTAATATTCTCTAGGACTTTGCCCATGTAATGTCAGCCCTACATCCTGTATCATCAATTTCCCATCTATATGAAGTGATTGGATCACTTTCTACAGCAAAAAACATCCTCCTTCAGCAAAAAAAAAAAAA
>JAQZBX010103470.1:0-11057 GCA_029593785.1 Cabassous unicinctus | reverse complement strand
GTCTTGTCGTTCAGCTCTCTGTTGTCATATCATTCTATTGTGTGTCTTCTTATCCTTTAGTTTATCCTTCCTAATAATCTTCATTTCTAAACTCTTCTCCATATCTCTTGCCATTTTTTTTTTACTTTCAGTCTGCAGCATCCCTTTTAGTATGTCTTGCAAATCTGTTCTTTTGGTAACATATTTTATCAGTTTTGTTTGTCTGTGAAGACTTTGAACTCACCCTCATTTTTGAAGGTCAATTTTGCCAGATACAGAATGCTTGGCTGGAACTTTTTCTCTTTCAGTATTTTAAATACATCATACCACTGTCTTCTCACCTCCACAGTTTCTGATGAGAGATTGGCACTTAATCCTATCAAGTTTCCTTTATATGTGTTCCTTTGCTTTTTCTCTTGCTGCTTTCAGAATCCTCTCTTTATCTCTGATATTTGTCATTCTGAATAGTAGGTGTCTCAGGGTAGGTCTATTCAGATTTCTTCTGTTTGGGTGTGTTCTCCTTCTTAGATATTGATATTTATGTCCTTCATAAGGATTGGGAAGTTTTCGGTCCTTATTTCCTCAGATATTCTTTCTGACCATTTTCCATTCTCTTCTATTTCTGGGACACCGATAATGTGAATGTTTGTGCATTTCATGTTGTCATTCAATTCCCTGAGATTCTATTCCATTTTGTCCATTCTCTTCTCTTTTTGTTTTCCTGTCTTTTCCAGTTCAAATGCTCTGTCTTCAAAATCACTAATTCTGTCTTTGAGCAATTCAAATCTGCTCTTATGTGCCTCTAAAGTATTTTTAAACTCAGCCATCATGTCTTTCATTCCCATAAGGTCTTACTTTTCTTTGCAGGCTTTCAAACTGTTCTTTATGCTCTCCCAGTGTCTTGATAATATCCTTTATTTCTTTAGTCATATTTTCTTTCAGGTCTTTGTAGTGATTTAGGAGAGTTCTGTGAATATCACTTGTCTTAAATCCTGTATCTCTTCAGGATATTTTTTTTTCTTTTGGCTGAGCCATCTATTCCTGTTTCCTAGTATGGCTGGTAATTTTTTGCTGGTGTATATGCATATGAATATGGTGGTGAATTTACTTTGATGGCTACTTTCTCTTTCTTGCCTATTCTTTTTTTCAGAGCTTTTCTTTGGTATTTGGTTCAACTTATTCTCAGTCTTTAAAATTGCCCAGCTTAAGTTTTCAAATTTGGGCCAGGGACTCACTAGTGGGCTGCAGATTTTCCCCCAGTGGTTGGATACAGAGATTGCTAACAGTTTTTGTCTAGACAATTTCCAGACAGACAAGCAGATGGTGCCAGTCAGCGCACCTTTCCACAGAGGTGTTTCAGTCTCAGCTTTCCTGTGTTCCTGTGTTGAATCTCCAGATCAGAGATTCAAAGTGGGCTCTACTGCCCAAATTCACTGAAGAAAAGCACTTCAACCTCCCTCCCTTTTCCCTTGAAAGAGCTGACAAGGAAGAAGATGCCTGTTCCCCTCTCAGGAGGCTGCAGTGAGCCAGGTGTTTTACCCCAGCTTTATATATTGAGTATGGGGAAGGGGAGCCCTTCCCAGCTGCCACTGGGACTTGGTAACTCACATTTGTCCTTTAGGCTTCTTCATTTCTCTGTCTCTCATCCTCCTGGGAGTTGTATAGCACTGTCCTGGTGTGCTGACCCCCAAAGCAGTTCCTTCAGACAGCTTTTGACTCTTTCTCTGTTGTTTTTCAGAAAGCATTCAGTTCTGCCTGTTACTCCATTGCCATCTTCCCAATGGAACCCATTTTTTAAAATGTTGTTTCCTAGATCCTATCCAGACCAGATACTAGAATAGGATGCCCAAAATGTTTCTTGAGTTGACATATTCCCAACATTTTATGATGAAAATTATCAAACATAAAGTTGAAAAAGTTTACAGTGATTAGTAATATACACATCATCTAGATTCTACAATTAACATTTTTGTATCCTTGCTTTATCACATATCTATCCACCCATCTTATTTCTTTATATATTTTATAGGAAGGTCTAGGTGTAGGTATACTGCACTCTAAATACTTAAGCATGCATATCATAAACAAGAATTAATATTCATTTATGTTACTTTTCTTTTCAGTTAAAATTAACATACAGCTAAGTCTAAATCTTAAATATACTACTCAAGGAGTTTTTACAAAGGCAAACACCCTGGAAAAATACAGCTAATGTAACTTTTGGAATATAATTAGTAATGTTGTAATATTTTTGCATCACTGACAATGAAGCTACTAAATCAATGCTAAGGGTCAACAATAAGGGGGAAATATGGTCTAAGGGATTTTTTTTTCTGCAGTTATGAAAATGTTCTAAATTTGACTGAGCAGATAACAAACAACTCTGTTGTGAAACAGAGAGCCACTGAATGTACAGTTTGAATGAATTATAGAAGGCATAAGGATGTAAAACATAGTGAACCCTGTGGTGGATGATTGCAGTTAACAGTACAAATATGAGAATATTCATATATGAATTACAACAAATGAACCATACTAATACATAGTATTAATAATAAGGTGGTTTATGGGTAAAATATACCTATTGTAAGCTATAGACTATAGTTAGTAGTAATATTTGGATGTTCTTATATCAGTTGTACCAAATGTTCCACAAAAATTCAAGGTGTTGCTGGTAGGGTGATATATGGGAAGCCTGTATGTTATGCATTATTGTTTTATAAATTCACTAAAAAAATAATAATAATTTAAAAATAAAATAAAATCTGGAAAAAGCATACCTTTCATAAGAAAAAAATGTAGAAATTACTGTCCTTTCAGAACATTCTGACCAAAGATAACTTTTTTTAAATTTTATATATTGCCATGATGGAAGATTGTAGGTAATTTATAACTCCAGCCAATATTCTGCTGAAATAATGTCATGTAATCCATTTCAGGCAAAGAAAGAAAATCACCCATATTTTTTTTTCTAACTTTTTATTACAGTAATGTAAATACAATGCAAATTTTGCCATTTTGGTCACTCTCAAGTGTACAATTCAGTGGTACTAATATTCTGGTACCATCATCAAAATTCATTACCCAATTTTTTTCATAATGTCAGTCAGAAACTCTGTACTCATTACTAACTCCAATTGCTATCACTCTTTGGCCCCTGGTAACCTTTAGTTTAATTTCTGCCTTGATGGATTTGCTTATGCTAAGTATTTCATAAAAGTGAGATCATACAATGTTGGCCTTTTCGTGTCTGGCTTATTTCACGCAAGATGTTGTCTTCAAGGTTCATCTATGTCATATAATATATCAAAATGTCCTTCCTTTTCATGGCTGAATAATAAGCTGTTGATTATATATACCAAATCTTGTTTGTTCATTCACCTGTTGATGGACACTTACATTGTTTCCACCATTTGACTGTTATGAATAATGCTGTTATGAACATCAGTGTACACATATCTGTTTGACTTCCTGCTTTAAGTTCTTTTGGCTATATACACTGAAGAGGGATTTCCAGGTCATATGGTAATTCTATGTCCAACTTTCTGAGAAACATCCAAACTGATTTCGACAGTGGCTGCACCATTTTACATTCCCACCAATAATGTAGAAGGATTTCAAATTCTCTGCATCTTTCCCAATACTTGTCACTTTCTGGTTGTTGTTCTTTTAATAGTCATTGAGTATAAAGTGATATCTCATTGTGGTTTTGACATGAATTTCTCTGATGACCAATGATGTTTAGTATCTTTCCATGAGCTTATTGATCATTGTATATCTTCTTTGGAGAAATTTCTATTCCAGTCCTTTGCCTATTTTTAAATTGAGCTATATGTCTATTGTTGAGTTGTAGCAGTCCTTTATATATTCTCTATTAAACCCTCATCAGATATATGATTAGCAATTTTTTCTCCCAGCATTTGTTGAAGAGACTATTCTTTCCCAATTAAGTGGACTTGGCACCCTTGTAAAAAATCATTTCGCCAGTGATGTCATCATCAACATGTTGATATAAGAAATCCACTGGAAAAGTCTCCCTTCAGAATCAATCAATAACAAATCCCACTGATTGAAACTCTGGAGGATGATAGAGACTGATGAGGAACTCCTCAAAATGCTAACTCAAAAGAAAAAGAAAAATAATCTCCAAAGTTAGGTAGGAAATTTTCATCCTGGATCTGCCAGTCTGGAACCTGCCCACTCACTCCATCCCACAAAACTTAGGAGATGCACAGAGTCAGCAAGGCCTGGATTCCACTTCTCACAAATGCTGACTGTAGAGACACTCATGGCAATGAGTTAAAACCCCACCTATATCTAGGCACAGGGAACCAAGTTTGCAGAGACCTAAGAAAGAACACAAGTGACTGAGGAGTGCTACATACAAAATGGCATTCAGGAAAACAAAACAAAACAGAGATGTTAAACAACAGAACTATTGGCAAGAAGTGTGCACACTCAATCTAGTCTCTGTTTGCTAGACCACCTAAGCAAAAAAATGAACCCTTCTGGTTTTGACCCATCTGGCTCACTGGTACAGGATATGGGTTAGAAATCAGAGGAAGAAAAGCCTCACAGAAAAATAAAAGGGGAAATCTAAACTGCTGTAAGACTGGATGAGTACCTAAACTTAAAATTGTAAGGAAAAGGAGTCCATGAGTAAGGGAGAGAATTTTAAAAATCATAAGTGCTGGGTAGAAAATTCTTCACAAAAGAAATAGAACAGATCAAGATTTTCAGAGAAGGAACAGAGGAAAAGATGCTTTCTCCTGCAGATGAAAGAATTGTCCAAAATAATACAATCTTAAATATTATGCTCCATATCCAGGGCAAGAATCAGGTGATGAAGGAATGAGAAAACCAGAACAAACAGTAGCTTCTATAAGGGTCTAGAATAAGTAGGAAAAAACATCAAAGTAGAACCTTAACACAAAGCCAGTAAACAATAAAACTGTAAACACGCGGGAGAAATTGGCCTTTAGAGATAACATCAAAATAATGAGATGCCAAGGCATCAGCAAAAAATTACAAGCCATACTAAAAAACAGGAGGTATGGCTCAGTCAAGGAAAGAGATTAAAATTTAGAGGAGACCCAGAAGTTGGAACAGCTAATCAAAGAAGTTCAAATCAATCCCCTAAATCAATTCAAGGCTGTGAAGTGAAATATGGATATAGAGCTAAAGGATATTAAGAAGAAAATGTGTGAGTTTAAGGAAGAATTTGAAAGTTTTAAAAGAAAAACAACAAAAAGTGTAGGGATGAAAGGCACAATAATGGAGATTAAAATGCACTGGAAACATGAAACAGCAGATTTGAAGAGGCAGAAGAAAGAATCAGTGAACTAGAAGACAGGGCAATCAAAGTCATACAGTCAGAATAACCAACTGAGACATGAATAGAAAAAATTAAGCAAAGTCTCAGGTACTTGAGTGACAGCAGGAAGCATGCAAACATATGTATCATTCGTGTCCCAGAAGGACAAGGAAAAGGGGAAAAAAGAATATTGAGGAAATAGTGGTTTAAATTTTCCCAACTATTATGAAAAACATAAACACACATATCCAATAAGTGCAGCCTACTCCAAACAGAATAAACCATGATAGACCTACACCAAGTCACATAGCAATCAGAATGTCAACTGCCAAAAATAAAAAGAATACTGAAAGGAGCAACATAAAATCAGTTTGTCATTTACAATATATCCTCAATAAGAGTAAGTTACTATTTCCCATTAGAAACCATGGAAGCAAGAAAGCAGTGGTATGACATGCTTAAGGTACTAAAAGAGAAAAACTGCCAGCCCAAAATTGTTTATCCAGCAAAACTGTAAGTGAATTTAAAATAGTAGCAGATAAGCAAAACTGAGAACATCATCAAAAAAGGCCAACATTACAAGAATTAGTAAAGGGGGCTCTACATATTGAAAGGAAAGGCAGGAGAGACTTGCTTAAAGCAGTGTGAAGAAATGAACATCTTCTGTATAGGTAACTAAAAGGATGAATGCAAAACCCAATTATTTTGTATTTTCAATATACAATTCTGCTCTGTAATTCTCATATGAGTCAGAATTTAATTGAACAAGATAAACTCATACTTGCTAAAGGACATACAAAATATAAAGAGATAATGTGGGACAAAGCAACATAAAGAGAGGAAACATGGATATGGGAGGACAGAATGTGTATGCTATTGAGGCTAAATTGGTATCTTTTCAAATTAGTAAATTATGAAATTAGGTTTTATAATGTAAATCCCAGGATAACCACAAAGAAATTATTTTCAAAATATAAGAAAGAGACTTGAGAAAGGGACCAGTCAGAACCATCACAAAAGCTCCACTCCACAGAAAAGGAAGTGGGAATAATGGAAAAAAGAGATAGAAAAAGATGTGACATAAAAATCTGAGGACAAAATGGCTGAAGTAAGTACTGTCTTTACAGTAATAACACATAATGTTAATAGATTAAACTCCCAATCAAAAGCCACATATTGGCAAAATGGTTAAATAAGAATGACCCAAGTATATATTGTTGTTTACAGGAGATTCATCTGAGACCCAGAGGCACAAATAGGTTGAAAGTGAGAGGATGGATAAAGACATTCCATGCAAATAGTAACCAAAAAATATCTGGGTGGCTACAATAATATTAGACAAAATAGACTTTGAGTCAAAAGCTGTTACAAGAGAATAACTATATATTACTAAAAGGGAGAATCCAGCAATAAGAAATAACAATCATAAATATTTATGCACATTATCACCAAGGCCCAAATTTCATGAGGTAAACACAGGCAAAACTGAAGGGAGAAATGGACTCCTCTATAATAATAGTTGGGGACTTCAATAAACTACTCTCATCAATAGATAGAACATCCAGAAAGGTCAATAAAGAAACATGCAACTTAAATAATACGTTAAATGAATTGGGCCTAATAGACAAATGCAGAACATTGTATCCCAATACAGCTGGACAAATATTCTTCTTAAATACACTGGATCATTTTCCAAGGTAGACCACATGCTGGATAACACAAAAAGTTTCAATAAATTTAAAAACATTGGCATTTACAAAGCATCTGCTCTGACCATAAGGAATGAAGCTGAAAATGAGTAACAGGTAGTGAAATAGAAAATCCACAAATACATAGAAGTTGAATAACACACTCTTAAAAAATCAGTGGGTCAAGACAGAAATTACAAGGGAAATCAGTAAATATCTTGAGATGAGTGAAAACAAGAGCAAAATATATGAAAATTTATGAAATGCAGTAATGGCAGTACTGCCAGGGAAATGTATAGCCCTTAATATTTGCATTTCCCTCTCAACAGTGCCTTTAGTGCATTCCATTATTTTTGATATGTTGTACTCTTGTTTTCATTCATCTCAAAATACTTACTGATTTCCCTTTTGATTTCTTTTTTGTTTTATTGATTATTTAACAGGATGTGTTTTTAACTTACATATATTTGTGGATTTCCCAGTTCACTGCTGGTTATTGATTTCCATCTTCAATCCATTATGGTCAGAAAAGATGCCTTGTAATTTCAAAATTTTTAAAATTTATGAAAAATTTTTGTTACCAAACAGATTTATCCTGGATTATAATCTATGTGTACTTGAAGTGTATGTATATCCTGCTCTTTTGGGGTGCAATGTTTTGTATGTCTGTTGGGTCTATTTCATTTATCATATTATTCAAGTTCTCTATTTCTTTACTGGTCTTCTGTCTACATGTTCTATATATTGACCAGTGTTGTTTATTGATGTCTCCAACTATTATTGTAGAGGAGTCTATTTCTCACTTCAGTTTTGCCAGTTTTGGTGCCATGTATTTTGGAGCACCATGGTTAAGGACATAAATTCTTATCACTGTTATTTCTTTTTGTTGGAGTGACCTTTTTTGTCTCTTATAACAACTTTTGCCTTAGGGTCTATTTTTTCCCAATATTTATATGGCTATCCCAGCTCTCTTTTGGTTACTATTTGAATAGCATGGATTACCTTTTCCATCCTTTCGCTTTCAACCTTTTTTTGTCTGTAGGTTCAAGATGAGTCTCTTGTAAACAACATAAAGTTGGATTGTGCTTTCTATCCATTCTGCCAATCTGTGCCTTATGATTAAGGCTTCTAATCTATTAACATTTTTTGTTATTATTGTAAGAGCAGTCCTTAACATGGCTATTTGTTCTTATGATTTTTGTGTGTCATAACATTTCATTTATTGCAGCCTCATTTTCTGTATAGTTGATCTTTTGTAATGTATCTGACTGATTCCTCTTTCATTTCTATTTCTGTATATTTTTATATACTTTCTTTATTGTTACCCCTTGGTTCATTTTACACAACCTACAAATTTGAAAGGATACCAACTTAACTTCAATAACACACATTTTCTGCTCCCATATCTTCTGTTTCCCCTCTTTATTTGTTTTTTATTCTACATTACCTCTTTATATTTTGTTTGTCCATTATTAGGAAATATGTCTTTTCCTTGTTCAATTGTATTTTGATTCTTATTAAAGACTAGAGATGCATATTAAGGAACAGTACTATAGGGTTTTGAATTTACCCTTTTAGTTACCATTACTGACAATCTTCATCTCTTCACACTACTCCAAGCCACTCTCTCCTGTCTTTCCTTTAGACCTGCTGAATTCCCTTTACTAATTCTTGTAGGTCAGATACCTAGTCAACAAACTCTCAGTTTCTGTCTATCTGTGAATATTTTAAACTATCCCTCATTTTTGAAGGATGCCTTAACCAGATAAAGAATTAGCAGCTGGTGATTTTTCTCTTTCAGTACATTATATCTATTATACCACTGCTTTCTTGACTCCATGATTCCTGATTAAAAATCGGCACTAAGACTTATAGAGGACCCCTTCTTTGTTACAAATTACTTTTCTCTTGCTGCTTTCAGAATTGTTCTTTATATAGAATTCTTTATAAAGAATTTATTGTTGACATTTGTCATTCTGATTAGTATGTGCCTTGACATAGGTCTTTTCTGTTTGGAATATTCTGCTTTTCTTAGACATACATATGTATATATATATATGTATATGTATATGTACATATGTATATGTATATTATTTCTTTCATAAGCATTGGGAGGTTTTCGGCCATATTTCCCCAAATATTCTTTCTTCCCCTTTTCCCATCTCTTCTCCTTCTGGGACATGCATAAAGCTTATGTTTGTATGCTTCACGCTGGCACTGAAGTTTCTGAGACACTCTCAATATTTTCTATTCTTTTCTTTATTGGTTCTTCTGACTGCATGATTTTGATAGTCTTGTCTTCCAGTTCACTGATTCTTTCTTCTGCCCATTCAAGTCTGTTGTTCTATGCTTCTTGTTTATTTTAATCGCCATTATTATGCCTTTCCTCTCTATAATTTTTGTTATGTTTCTTTTTAAACTTTCTAATTCTTTTTGCTCACTTATTGTCTTAATATCCTTTAGCTCTATATCCACCATTAGTTTATTTTTATCCATATTTTCCTTTATGTCCTTGAATTGATTTATGTGCTTTGTTTGAATTTCTTTGTTTTGTTGTTCCCAATTCTACATGTCTTCTGAAGTCTTAATTTGTTCCCTTGACTGAGCCATAGCTTCCTGTTCTAGTATGGCTTGTAATTTTTTGCTGATATCTGGTCATATGATTGTTTGATGTGCTAAGTATCAAGGTCAGTTTCAACCTTTTGCCTAGGGTGGTTATGTGTTAATGCCAGCTTATATGGGACCTTTAGAGTAGCCCATGTTCCATGTTTAACTTTTCAGATTTTCTCAGCAATTTTGTACCTGATTCTTGTCCTGGATATGCAGTATACCTTTTAAAGATTGCCCTTTTATGTGCCACTGTTTCACTTCCAGGTGACAGCTTCCTTTGTCTCTTCCTTCTTTAGGAGTCCTGATCTGTTCTGTTTCTTTTTGGACAGAATTTTTCCCCCAGCTCCTATGATTTATTTAAATTCTCTCCCTCATGCAGTGCCTTCTTTTCTTTACACTTTTATGTGAGACCTGTCCTTCCTTGCAGCAGATCAGTGGTGCCCTTTTTTGTCCATGAGGCTTTTCTGCCTTGATTTATCCATGTTAGGATTTATCCATGTTAGGATATCCAACCCGAGGCAGCCAGTTGGGGTAAATACATAAAGGTTTGTTTTTCATTTAGGTGATCCAGAGACTGGGCTGAGTGTGTGCACCTAATGCCACCAGTTCTATTGCATTCTCTTATTTTTCTTGTGGACACTTTTTTATGTGGTGCTCCTCAGGCACTTGTGTTCCACCCTGGGTATCTGTGGAATGGGGTCCCTGTGTCATACATTCATGGGGTGTTCACTTGCTACTGTGAGTGGCTCTATGTTCTACATCTGCAACATGATGGTCCTGGGCTATGATACCTTTGTGTGACTCTTAGGCTGCATGGGACTGAGTGAAGGGAAGGGTTCCCCACTGGACGGTCTAGGACAAAACTCTTTCACATGATTTTGGAGATCATTTTTCTTTTTCTTCGATTCAGTGTTTGTGGAGTTTTTCTTTAGTCTTTATCATCTTTCAGAGTTCCAGCAAGTGGGATTTGCCATTTTATTAGTTATTTCTAAGGATAGAATTTTCTGTGGGAGGTCTTTTGTCACCATTTTGATGGCACACCCAATCTGTGTCTCTAATTGGAGAGTTTAATCCACTTACATTCAAATTTATTACTAATAAGGCAGGACTTCAGCCATTTTGTCTTTTTTTTTAATGTATTATACCTTTTTTTCCCCTTATTTCCTCTATTTCTGCCTTTTGTGTAGTTGATCTTTTGTTGTGAAATAGTTTTATCTCTTCCTAATTTCCTTTTCTGTATATTTTTTTAGATATTCTTTGTATTTGGGGGTTATATTTAACAACCTAAATGTATAACAATCTAATTTTAATTGATGCCAACTTCACTTCAATAGCATGCAGCTCCTATAGCACACCAACAGCCCTAGTTATTTGGTCTTTTCACATATTACTTCTTTTTATTTTGTGTGCCCATTAGCATGAAATATGTTATTTCATATGTGTACATTATATCTTAGAAATATAAG